>VHKM01001093.1:0-288303 GCA_007210695.1 Neogobius melanostomus
AAAACGCCCTTATTTTTTAAGAAAAAACATAAATAAATATTATTAAATACTATAGATAACTCCTCTATATATAACAAATAGTTTGGAAAAAGAAATAAGCGATAAATCTAATAGTGATTAATGTAATAAAAATAAATAATTAATTGAACCAAATTTCTGTAAATTTCCTTTAACTAAGCGATGGCATAATGTAACATGAATTCTGCGCATACTATAATTATGACGCTAGCACGTCGTAACAATGCAACGAAAATATCCGCTGTTACATATATTCAAGAAACTCTGAAAATAGCGTTAATCCAACGCGGCTTGGAGCGCGACGACGGTACTTTGAATTGCGACGCCATAGTTCAATCTTCCGATCAAGATGAAGGGCGGAAATAACTTATGGTATATGATAATTTAGGTAGCGTTAAAAAGCATCGAACGATTTGATGATTTAAAGGCTGAATTGCACGGTAACAAACGTGAAGTCACACTAGAGCATTAATACGCCGTAATGTTAGTTTCATAAGTCGGGAATTCACCAGCAATGTTCCTAATATAACAGTATATTGCTTTGCGCAGCCAGTATATAGCGAAGCGACTTCAAAATAAGATAATAAAATCTACAGAATTCATACGAACGCAACCGCGCGTACATCCAAACAGATAGCAGCGGTGACGCGTTTGAATCTCTTGCGCCTCGATCAAACCACATGACTTGAAACTGGAATAAATGATTTAAAACTGCAATATGCGCGGATTAACTAATTAGAAATTATTTTAGTATTAATTGTCATCACACAGATTAAAAACAAACCGTGAAATCGATTCATAAGACGGCCTCAAGCAGAAGCGCTTCATCCGGCTCTCCGCCTCGAGTAATGTTATATATTTAATGCTTCAGTGAGTTAAACCGCGCTATCATGTCCGTGTATAAATAAAAAATATGCAATTTATTTGGCAATTAAATAAATAGAATTAAGGCATTTGTCACACCAATGTTATAATGACAATTGATAATTTTGTCCTAAAAGCTAAGGCTAAATTGTTCTGTTGAATTGTCTGCTATGAATTTACCGTAAAATGTTAAAAATTATATCACCACATAGGGAAATCTTTTAAGCGCCCACTTTTGAAATATACGTCTGTAAAATAATAATATCTTGGGCTAATCGGCAATTCTATAAAAAGCAGCAACTTCATCACAATTTTCGTTAAAAGACCTATGTAAATAAATAGGCTGGGTAAGCAAGACTTAACCGTTAAAGGCATCATAATGTAATAACAAGCATAGTCCCATCAGACTGGCCGGCCCTGTGTCTCCATAAAGAAGCAACATGTTTAAAAATTAAATGACTCTGCTCACATAAAGCCAAAATAAGGAGATCATCAGCGACAGTTATTATATTAGGTCCAAATAAAGTAAAAATAAGGCGCGGGGACCAGATTTTTTTATTTTCTATTTACAAATGTGTGGGGTGGCTTTTCCGTGATACTGAAAGAAGAGAAGAAAGAAGATCTTATATATATATAGCGCCTTTCACAGGACCATGCTCACAACGCTTTAACCAGAGAGCATTTTACATTCACTCCATACCTTGGGTGGTGTTTGCCTGGGAGAGAGCTTTACAGAAGCGCTCGTCGCACATTACACAACAATCTGCGCCAACGGTCCTCTGAACACAACCTCCGTCATTCCACAACATCATTCATCCTGGCCATATTGTACATGTTTTTTGGCTGGTTAGGGGAAACGGACGTACCGAGAGGGAAACCTACGCAGACAGGCACGAGAACTGCAAAACTCCACACAGAAAGGCACCTTCAGAGTCGGGAATCAACCCGGGACCTTCCTTGCTGCTGAAGCCGACGCAGCACTAACCACTTGCGCTACCGTGCGCCACTATTCTCTGAACGAGAATGTTTTGGCTTCATCTAGAAAAGGGCCCTCCAGAACACGGCTCATTATTTTTGTGGGATGGTATAGAAAGTTTAAGGGGCATTATATAGCTAGACACCTGGTTTCTTGCGATCCGGGCCGACAAAAAGGAGCAGAAGTAACGCTTTGGGCGGTGTGAAAATAGTCAAGTCGACCGCGCCATTGAAAAAATTATTTTCTGTGTAGAAGCATGTGTTAGAAAACCGCTCAACGCGCACCTTGCTTTCGAGTGACGTGGGATACGCAGACCCCGGTCTACTCCGGCGACAACAAACCAGTGATCGTGATGTATGTGTTTTTCTGGTTGTAACGTTTGAAGTGTTCACTCGTGTAGTAATATAGAAAACGTAATTAATTTGATAGATCCAAAACTTAAATGCAATATCACTATTTAAACATGTTTGTTAAATCATGACATACCATATGCGGTTTAAAACAAACATAGATTAACAGCAAATAAACGTTAATTGTTTGCGTTGTTCACATGGTTTTAGTGAACTATTAATACAGCTGTGCCACTAGCAGGGCAGTGTTGCACGTATGAAATACAACTTGTAAAAAATTAGATTATACGTGATAATATGAAATAACAGGTTAGCAAAACCAATACAGGCTGTATGTAAAAATTTGGCCGTCACTGGCTGCATTTCTTACAGGTATATTTTCATACAATTAATGAATTAACAACGTAACATTCATAGACTTTTGAACTGGATCAAGTTTATTTTTCTCTGTTTTCGTAGGGACAAAGGGTTAAGCGAGGCGTAACAAAAGCTTACTCCAAAATTCCAACGGGCCCAGAAGCATAGACAAGCATTTAAGAACGCGGAACAATCAAACAACTACGATCGATCTGCCAAGAATCCTAGAAAACATAATTAAGGTAAAAGTTATTATACTCAAAGAAACTATTTAACGGTATTAATTTACAAATTATACTAATGCGATAGAAGTAAACCATTTAATGGTTAATTTAACTTACAAAGTTGTTATGCCATAACAATTAACAACTCACAATACCAGTCTAAATGTTCCAAATTCGTCACAACCTAGACCAATTACAAAAAGCAGTTTTGAATCAGAAAGTCGCTTACAAATGAATCTGATCCTAAAAGGCAAACATTAGTACGTCTATTATACAATACTTACTGAGAAAATATGAAAAAAAAGCGTTTAATCTCATTAGGGGGGAATAGCGCATCGCTCCAACTGAAGACCAATGGAAGCAGCAATCATCAATATTTCACGAATGAAAGATACTGCCATACAGGACTAACCCTATTCAAACGATCCGGGGAAAAGAACTGGATAACCTGAAAATTTCAAACATTGAAGATTAAAGGATCTCTAGCAAGAAGGATGCCACCAATGGCGAAAGAAATACCAGGAAATCAGAGATTTTAAGGAACTGTCATTCATTCCTGGTGATGAAGCCGACGGATATGAATGATAAAAAGTGACATTCTAGATGAAGCAAAGCTTCTCAAGAAATGTCGCAAGAAAACCTACCACGGGCATTACTATCCAGTAAATAAAGGAGATACAATCATGGGAACTACACAAGGTCACGGATCACGGAATGACACAAGACAGTGTCTCGCGCGCAACAGCGATGGACAGAACCGGGTATGAAGATGAAGTGCATGATAAAGAGATCGAGAAGATTGTCACCACAGGGATCAGCAGGAGCTTCGTAAAAAACTGACAACCTTCCGAAAAGAGCACAAGCTAGAGCTATACCACAGAACAATCAACACCCTCTGTATTATCCATCTTCCAATCAAAGTCTGCAATTCACTAGAGGATAAGCGCCAAAGAAGAACACCATCTGACAGCAGACCCCCACCATTATTCTTTGGTCCCGCAGTCAGAACATGCAACAAACCTATATCCATGGGACTCATCGCCATGCGACAGGGATTCACATGATTACGCCACAGCGTTCAATAGCGCCACCAGCGTCCAAATGACACACAGAGTACAGGACAGGAACCTTGCGCACTGCAACCTCTGCAACGCACCACCAAATCTAACCGAACTGAAAGAACAAGTGGACTCAGTGCAAAAGCAAGTTGAAGCAATTGACCAGATCGTTGAGCATTGACAGAAATTTAGAGATTTTTAGTGGTCTCGCACAAGAAGAAGAACCCCGAGAAAGAAATGCTGACCCAGTGAATTGGAAATTTAATAGATTTGGTGTCTCGAACAAGAAGACAAGACCCAAGAGGAAAGAGATGTGGACTTAGTAGAGAGAAACCACCAGCAAGACACCTACAACGCCGAAGACCTTTCAAAAGTAGAGGATCTTCTCTGGAATCGGCTCAGACTCGGACATGAATATGAGAAAGCCTTTCATTGACGGCCAGTGGACCGCACGCTAAGCGAAGATGAAGGAACCAATGCATTAATACGATCAAGGTTGTATCTTTGAGGGACGACAGACAAGCCAGAATATGGTGTATCAACAATTTCTCGCTCAAAGACATGCGAGTTCTTTCTTGATGATTGGTGTTTGCGAAACTAACCAAAGGAGGAATTCCATGGAATTGAGAGCCCTCATGAAGGCAATACTAGCCGGGACGGATTGGTTGGGGAGACATACACGCAGCTTACCATAGGCGCGGATTGAGACAGTTGCAATCAGCATCCAGAAAACGCATTTTCAGCGCAGGAGCGCGGACAGCCTACACAAAAATTCCCTATACACGTGTCTTTCAAGGTGCACTGGAAGAAGAATTGAGAGCGAAATTTCCATGTTTATCATCAGACTGAATGAACTTATGCTCATTACAGATGAAGAGCGACGCAGGGACCTATTACGCTACAAACAACGTGCCAATTGTCTATACCACGATGCAACAGGAAGAGCCGATTCAGAGGCACTGGAAATGACGGTCCATGTTCTAACTCAGCCCTTGTCAAAAGGGTGCCAAAAGTCGAGTACAAGATGCCTTAAGTGACGTAATGGGCTTGTAACCAAACAGAGAAGAAAGTTTGATGCACATTGCAAACCAAAGTCACAAGTGGATTTTAACATGCAAAGAATCGATTCCAAGAAGAAAGGATTGGAAATCGGCAAACTTGAAGTCTACAATTTGTATAAACTTACAAGCGGAGTAAGATTAAAGAAAAAAATAAAGCATCAAAATTCCATGTAATCAAACAAACCCATGAACGAAGACATGCAATAACATCTAACCAGGTTGGCAGCTGCAATCAAGCATATAAATTGAACCGCCACGGCACCAAGAAGCAACCCTGAAAGCCCGCTAATAAAACGACCCTCATCAACTCCGCCGCCCAGTGGTGATTTACATACCGCCCCATTCTCTATTACGCAGGCAGAGAAGAGGGCGACGGAATTTTGGAAGAAGGAAGAGGCAACGACATGGAAGACGATACGACCAATGTTCATGCATGTGGAAAATGGGACAATTGGCAATATGAGTGTCGTACAGGTCCGAAGGGCAAACCAAGCGATATAATTACAGGCATTACATATCATGATTGTACTGGGCACTTGATGAGCAACCACATAATGATGTCAATATCCCAATGTAAAACCATGGCAAGCAGCCGAATTGAACCAATGCAACAATGAGCATTGCAGCGTTATGCACCCAGAGTTGATGAATCTTGGAATCTCCAAGTGGAGGATTACACTATGGAGGTTCATCATCGGAGAGTACTACAGGGAGGCCAGCAAGAACCAAGCATCGGCCTTAACCATGGAAAAGCGAACCAATTGTGGGTCTTAAAAATAATGGACAGAAAAGATTCGATTTTTAGTTGATCAGGAGCCAACGGTATCCGCATTCGACAACAATTTTCCATTGACAACAAATTGACAATGTCCATAAACAGGCTGTGTGGGTAAGGCCAGAAACGAAAACCTTTAACTGAACATTTCGGCAGTAACGACTGACAAACCAAACGCATGGAAACATGAATTCCTATTTTGCCGGGAAGTGTGGAGTGATCCATTTAGTGGAAGAGATTGAATGTGCAAATTATCGACTTATCTCTGCCTATTTTGATCCTGAAGGCCCAGATACTCAACACAAGAGTGAACAATTTGATTGATGACGAAGAAAAGGGAGAAAACACTATGCAAAAGTTCTATCCTCTTCCCAGATGTTGTACAGGACTTCAAGGCCAAGACAACAATATTTGGACTGAAGTCATCACAGACCAGAAAGGAAATTGATGCATCAAGATTGTGGCAAGAATACAAAGACCGTGGGACAAAATCATTATATCTATGAAAGAACCTTTATCGATCCATTACATTCGTGACCTAACCCTATGACACCCTTGAAGAATGATTACATCGCGGTTTGTAGGGAAGAAATAGAAGGACAACATCTCCAAGTTGGCTATACCAACTATCATTTGGGTTCCCCAGACTTGGCCTCGCAGTTGCATATACCCTGAAGAATTGAAGCCTTACTATGAGGGAGGAAGGAAAGTACCCACCCACTTGTACTCGCTCGCTATATTCATAACACTCACACTCAAAACAACTGGGCCTATGGTCAAGTTTGCCTCTACCTTGCAGTATGACGCCACTGATACGGACAAGATCTTCTACAACCCACAACATCAAATATTCAAAGATAATTGTGCCGCAAGGAGCAGGAGATGTCACGAGAGCTTCTAGGCAATTCAGACATCGAACCTTTGAAGATCATCCAGACACAGACAGATATCTTGCACAAGTACCAGCCAATGTGTGGATGATGAATCCAATGACGTAGGACAAACAAACCACGTCGTCAAGGTGGAGCTTACTACAACTAAGCCCATATACCGCCCGCAATACCCACTCAAAGAAGATCAATAAGGGGCATTCAAGAGACAGTCAACGGACTGTTGAATTCGGGAGTGATATATGAAACGAAATCTGACTACAATACGCCACTGTTTCCAGTGAAGAAATCTGATTTGGTGAATTGGAGAATGATTCAAGACCTGAGACCGATCAACGAAGTAACGGCTGGAGAATCATATCCCGTCCCAGATCCATACCTTGCCTGAACAACTTGTCACCAAAGTGCAATTCTACACGTGATAGATTTGGCAAACGCCTACTTCACGATAAACCTCGATCCAAGCAGCCAGAGGTATTTTGCATTTAGCCTTGGAGGACGTCAATACACCTACCGAAGAATGGTCAAGGCTGGAAATTGTCGGCGGGATATTTCAACCACTTCTTAAGACAAGATCTAGAAGACCTACAACTACCAAACAACTGCACATTAATCCAGTACGTGGACGATATCATGTTGGCCGGAGTGACAGCTCAAGAAGTTCTGGAAGCTACGTGCGGTGCTCACGAGGTTATCTGAAAAGGTTACAAAATCAAAAGACAAAAGATGCAAGTAGCAAGAAGATCAGTGTATTTTCTTGGACGAGAAGTGTCGAATGGAGCGCAAGGAGTGACCGACAGCAACAAAGACGCCATTTTACAAGCACCAAAGCCAACAACGGTGCGTCAGATGCTCAGTTTTTTGGGCCTCTGCAAATTACTCTAGAGAGTATGTCCAGGATACACTGAGCTCACGACACCGCTTAGAGATCTTATCAAACCACACGGAATGCATCATCCACAGCAGAATTGTCTTGGAATCAAGAAGCTGAAGAAGCATTCACAAAGACCAAGCGAGCAATTTGTTCGGCGTGTGCACTGTGTGCCCCCGACTACACAATTCCGTTCCATTTGGATGTGATGGAGAAAGGGTCGTTTGTACAAGCTATCCTCTATCAAAAGCACCATGGAACCAGAAAAGTGTTGAACATTACTCTTATAACTAGACCCCCATGAACAGGCACAACCTGGATGTGCACGTTACTGGCAGCCCTGAGCAAGACGATCGAGAAACTTCACATCTGGTGCAAAATCATCAGTTGATTGTGCATACAAACCATGGCATACTTGCATATCTCAACTCTCGCCTATTCATCACCACTGCACAGAGGTCAACAACATCTCGAGTACTTTGAGACAATCTCACATAACGTATGAAAGTGGAACTATCAACATGGCGACCAGCATGGAAACTGAAGGAATTCCTCATACGTGTGAAGAAAAGGTCAAACTGAACTGTATGTCAGAGCCGATCTGCAGACGACCCCACTGCCCAATCCAGAAATGACTCTATTCTGTGATGGATGCTCATATAGAGCGAAAGAAGGACATGTCATTTCATCGTATGCTGTAGTTAAACAACTATCAGCTCACCAGCATGAAATACTGGAGGCAGAACCAATACAAGAGGTTCAGCGCAAATGGCAGAATTAATGGCAGTATTGTGCGCCTTACAACTTTCGGAAGGCCGCGAGGTCAATATCTACACAGACTCAGTTTATGCTTATAAGACGGTCACAATATCTATTGCAGGCTGGATCAGGAATGGTTTCAAGCTAACAACGGACTTCCTATAAAGCATGAAGCACTGGTCAGACAACTAATTGATGCAGTTCAATTGCCAAAGAAATTAGCCATCATGAAATGCAAAGCCCACACCAAAGGCCAAGACTCTGTGTCTCTAGGCAATCATGCAGCCGATCAAGCCACTAAAAAGCAGCAAACTATGACAACAGACACATGCTTGTTCGAGACGCAGAACAATCTGAAAATGCATCCGAAGCGTGCATGGTCGATACCAAATATGTCAAGGAGATTCAAGAAGCAGCAGGAGCATATGAACAAATGCATGGAAGTTGAAAGGGGCTGTGAAAGATGTTGAAGGAATTTGGAGAAATCATGAGGAAGAATCGTGGCTCCAATCCCTTTACTGCAAATGCTGTTTGACGAATACCACCTCCCAACACATCGGAGTTACAAAGCCATTTTGAAACACATAGATTTATGGTGGCATCCACAAATGCAATCCATTATACAATATTGGATTGATGATTGTCATATTTGTCAGACTACAACTCCGAAAAAGGCTTGCAAACCCACCAGGCATTTTCACTCTCCCAAACAACCTTTCGAGAAGATCGTTATGGATTTCACAGATATGGGACCTGAATGCGAGTACGTGGATACAGATACTTACTAGTCATAGTATGTGAATATACAAAATGGGTTGAAGCCTTTCCCTGCAAAACAGAGACTGCTAAAGAAGTAGTTCATCATCTTACCACTGAAGTCTTTCCAAGATTTGGTATTCCGCATACCATAAGATCAGATAATGGCACGCACTTCACTGCCAAAGTTGTTAAAGATGTGCTGAAGGCTCTGAATATCTCACAACGGCTAGGAAATTTATATCACGCTTCGTCTCAAGGCATAGTGGAAAGAATGAACGCCACCATAAAAAGGAAATTGGCAAAAGTATGGCTGACTTCAAAACTTGATTGGGTGCGGCCTTACCATTCGTTCTGATGGACATCAGAACAGTGTCAATGCAACGACATCATATTCGCCACACCTTCTGCTGACGGGCAGAGAAATGCATAAGCCACCTGGACCATTTGATGAAGACACCCCATTTATTGAGTGGGACAAGCAACACCACTCTTATGTGAAAATGCTCCAAACCATAGTAGCACAACTACATCGGTGCAGACAGAGGACCATGATCGCCAAGAAGCACTTGATCCAACATGGATATCTCTCCTGGATCTTGGTTTATGTTAAAGTGCATAAACGTAACAACTGGACCCAACCGTACCAAACTGGCCATATCTAGTTCTTCAATCAACGGGAGATCTGTACAAGTGCAAAAAGAACTTCTAAACTTTGGTATCACCTGTCACATTGTTTTAAGTCACCGGTGGACCCGACTCACGAAGTCTAGCCCAAATCAAGAAAGACATTGCAATCGCTTCCTCTGACAACATGGAAGACAAAGAAGGTGATTGTTCACCATCTAACACTGATGACGGACACCACCAGTCATCCGATTCTACCCCTGAGGCTTCAGAGGTAGAAAGAGGGAGAAAGAGGTAGAAAGAGGGGAGAAAGAGGGAAAGGAAAGGAAATACATAAAGGAAAAAACAAAACTAAAATTTTTTTTTTTGACATATTAGTGTTGTACTAACAAAATATATACATATGACCTTTTTATTATAATATAAGAGAGTATTACTCATTTTAATCTAGATGTAGCAATACAAAATAGATGCACATGCATATTTAGAATAATTACTTGCCAAAATGCTAATTCACAATGCAGAAAAATACATTTGACAAAATTCAAGAGACTAAATATAAGACACTGTCGTGCATAGTCAAATACCAGATGAACTGCTGGATGAATCCTTTCCATTACAGGACGAGGAAACATCGATTACTGGAGAAATCGGATCTAAAAAGGACTGCAGAAAAAGGACCGGTGATCATCCAGGTGGGAGAGTCCATATCACGCGCTGTGGACAAAACCCACGGCTGTGAAGGCTTCATAAAATCTCCCTGGATTCACCTCACCACCTGTTGAACTGAAGGTATCACAATTCGCAGGAAGTAACCATCCAAGCACAGGAAAAGACACTGTTAGAACCAACTAAAGAGCACGTGTTAATAACCTCTGCTCTAGGCATATAGACGATCGTGGTCACATCATACACACTTGCACGTGACCAGAAGAAGCTAAAGTCGTCATGGACAATTTAAAAATCAGACTGGGATGCTCACCTTGGGTGATGTTATGGTTTCTTTAATTTTGTCAAGTGCAATTGTGTTTCCTTATTACTGTTTGAAGATTGGTTAAATATAGGTTCTGAAGTTCGAAATAAACGATACATCGAGAGGGAGAGAGAGTTCATCATTACCAAGCTAATATGTGGTGGCGGTATGTAAATTTCACCGCCCACCTTACTAATAATACTGACTGCTATGTATGTACCCACCTTCCAGTGTCGACTACACACACCGGCATTTATGCGACCACACCGAACGTCACCCAAATTTACTGTCTTGTAGCTTTGGCGATTCACCCGGGTAGTGTAAGAAATTTGACTAGTGGCGATATGTCGATACCAACGCGAATACCAAAGGGGGGCCTTCTAAAGAACACATCGTGCCATGCTGAACAAGATCTGCTGACATGGCCACAATTAAAGGACCCTCTTGTCATGGAGGATATTATAGAACCATATAACTACGCCGTTTGTTATACAGGAAACGGCATTAACAATATTGGGCATATCAGCAAAAATCATTGCCGAATTATGATTACCTTTTGTCCGCCCATGGATATACCAGCGTATTACGCTTGTTTAAATAATGAGTCCTGTTGGCGAGACACAAAAGCAAGAGAGGCAGTAAGAGCTATGAACGAGGACTTTGCATTGTGGTGCGCTACTAGCCTCGGCTATGTATGTTCCCGTGTAGCTCCGGTTATTCACATAGGTACTAGAGTATTAAATGATAGGTATTGGTTGTGTGGGCATAATATTTATACCAACCTGCCACCTCATTGGGGAGGCACATGCACTATTGTGGAATTGCATCAGCCATCATGTACATTCCAAAAGACAAATTGTATACTGTACATGAGACTGTCCAAACATCAATCCTTAGACGTGGTAAGAGAGATGTCTTATTTGACCGCGGAGTTCCATATGACCAGCGGATCTTTAATACAGGACAGCGAATTGCAATGGCATTGTTTCCCAATTTTGGCATTTCTAATTTACGTACTGAAGTAGAGTATAATAGGTGGAGATTATTAGGATTTATGAACACAACCATAGTAGCCCTCAATGCAACCAATGAGGAACTAAAAGCCCTGCGCACCATGGTGTTGCAAAACCGTGTTGTGCTCGATTTATTGACCACCTCCACAGGAGGTGTGTGCGCGCAAATTGGAACTGGATGTTGTACATTCATACCTGATAACAGCAGAGATGGAGGAGCGATCACACAGGCAATAAAAGACATGGTACAGGCTCGCGATGAGATACAGGCTCATATGTCATCTGGAAGTTGGGACATGTGGACCTGGCTAACTAGCGGCATATGGTGGCATTGCTGTTGAAAATAGGACGCCTATACTTGCGGTGTGCTGATAATTGCAGTGGTTGTTTGCTGTATAATTCCTTGTTTGCGATCTTTGGTAATGAATTTAATTTCAACTAGTTTGACGCGTCAAATCCCGACATCACAATATATTCTTCTTACTCCAGGGTTTCAAGCAGGCATGAAAGTGTTTGAATTAATTTGAATTGTTAAACCAAAAATCATAGTGAAAATTGTTAGTTATGATTCTGCCATACTAAATTGTTAACTGATTTTGCATATAAAAGCGACATAAAGGCAAAAAATAGGACTAACAAATATGGCGTTTGTGAGGTCTCTGTTAATGAGAGTGGACGGTGGATACATAAATAATGGGTAGAAATAATGTTTGAATGTTTAGTTTTTAATATGTTAGGATTTAGTTTTTAGTTTTGCATGTTTTAAACTTTAGTGACATTTTCTTTTGGTGACTACATAAATGTAGTCAAGAGGGGAAATTGTCAATATATAAAGGTAGTTTTTTGATAGACTGTATTAATGTGTGGTGTTTTTTGCTGACTCATGTTTTAGCCTTTGGACTTAGTGGAGCCAGAGAGGTCAAAGGCCACTTTAGTAGAAGGGGGCATACTATTTACGGGGCAGATGAGGCTGTTATCTGTGTTTAACATATAGTGGCTAGATGTTTACCTAAGTTAAAGAATGTGCTTTGATGTAGAGGGATGAGCATTTAAGGATATCAGGTTTCTCTTTGTGTAGAAATGTATGGGAGCTGTGCATTGAGGAGGCTGGACTTAGCTTTAGACTTATTGACTGTGTTGTAGGAAGTTCTTGGAGACTTCTCTCAGATGCTACATGTGTAAACTTCATTTGACTCTCCGAAATAAAGAACCTCTGAGACATGTAACCTTCTGATTTTTCCTCATTTTACAACGAGTGAAACTGGGAGCCAGAGCGCCGCTTTTTCGTCGTTTCTAGACTTTTATTTTTATTCATATACATCTCTGACATGTTAGAGCCGTATGAACCATCTCGGGCCCTGAGAACTTCAGGGAGGGGTCTCCTGGTGGTTCCCAGAGTCAATAATAAACACGGTGAGGCTGCGTTTCAGTTTCATGCAGCTAAAATCTGAAACAGTCTTCATGAGGATGTGAGACAGGCCTCAACTCTGACAATGTTCAAATCCAGGCTGAAAACAGCTCTTTTTACCCGTGCATATGAAAACTGAAAGTATTTTATCTGCACTCTTGCCTTTTACTGTAATTGATTAACTTTATGTTGATGTTTTATTGATTGATTTTATCTGTTTTCTTGTAATTTTTTCTGCAACTGTGAAGCACTTTGAATTGCCTCGTGTATGAATTGTGCTCTACAAATAAACTTGCCTTGCCTTGCCACTTTTGTGTGGGGTAGCGGGGATGAACAGATCCGATGCAGCGAACGCATCCATGAGGGCGGAGTGATTATTTGAGCGCAGCAGCCCCGTTAACAAGACCGTTAAGGCTGGAGCTTGTCGGTCCGGGTGGACCGGCACACGTGGCCCCGGGACCGTTATGATACCGGGGTCGGTACCCATCCCTAGTGAAGTCCATAACAATCTTCTCGAAAGGCTTGTTTGGGAGAGTGAAGGTGCCTGGGGGCGGTTTGCAAGCCTTTTTTGGAGTCATAGTCTGACAAACATGACAATCGTATTGTAGTATGGATTGTAGTATGGATTGCATATGTGGATGCCACCACAGCTCGATGTGTGTCAAGATTGCTTTGTAGCTCCGATGTGTTGGAACGTGGTATTCATCGAACAGCATTTGAAGTAAGGGGATTGGAGCCACAATTTTTCCCTCATGATTTCTCCAAATTCCTTCAACGTCTTTCACTGCCCCTTTTAGTTTCCATGCACTTTGTTCATATTCTCCTAATGCTTCTTGAATCTCCTTTACATATTTGGTGTCGATGATGCAGGTGTCAGATGCACTTTCAGATTGCTCAGTATCTCGAATGAGCATGTGTCTGTTGTTGTAGTTTGCTGCATCTTTAGTGGCTTGATCAGCTGCATGATTGCCCAGGGATACAGAGTCTTGGCCTTTGGTATGGGCTTTGCATTTCATAATGGCCAATTTTGCTGGTAGTTGGACTGCGTCAATGAGTTGTCTGACCAGTGGCTCATGCTTTATGGGAAGCCCCGTTGTTAGCTTGAAACCATTCCTGATCCAGCCAGCAATGGATATTGTGGCTGTCTTGTAGGCATAAACTGAGTCGGTATATATACTGACTTCATTGCCTGAAAGTTGTAAGGCGCGTAGTACCGCCACTAATTCTGCCATTTGTGCCGATCCACCTTGTATTTGTCTTGCTTCCAGCACTTGATGTTGATTTATCGATAGCTGCTGGACTACAGCGTATGAAGAGATGACATGTCCTTCTTTTGCTCTATAAGAACAACCGTCACAGAACAGAGTCATTTCTGGGTTGGGCAGCGGGGTAGTCTGCAAATCTGCTCTGACATATAGTTCAGTTTTGACCTTCTCTTCACATGTGTGTGGAATTCCTTCAGTCTCCATATTGGTTGCCATGTTAATAGTTCCACCTTCATATGTTATATGAGTCTGTCTCAAAGTTCTTGAGATGTTGTTTGACCTTTGGGCTGTGGTGATGAACAGTCGAGAGTTGAGATATGCAAGTATGCCATGATTTGTATGCACCATCAGCTGATGATTCTGCACGAGGTGTGAGGTTTTCTCAATTGTCTTGGTCAGGGCCGCCAAATAACGTGCACATCCAGGTTGTGTTCCATGTTGTTTTTGGTAGAGGATAGCTTGAACAAATGACCCTTTCTCTGTCACATCCAAATGAAACGGGATGTTGTAGTCTGGGGCACACAATGCACATGCAGAGCATATTGCTTGTTTAGTCTTTATGAATGCCTCTTCGGCTTCTTCATTCCAAGATAACTCTGCTGTTGGATTATGCATTCCATGTGGATTGATGAGTTCTCTGAGTGGTGTGAGTGGCAAGTGACACATGGGGAGAACTTTCTTCATCTCCAATGTAATAGGGCCTCAGCTCTTCTGGTAATGCAACTGTGAACGCCATTCCTTGGGGGCCCAAATATAGGCTGGTGTGCTACAATGTGCATCAATTTTTTCTTCAGTTTTAGTGTATAAGCCCATTACGTCACTCAAGGCATCTTGCACTGATTTTGGCATTCCCTTTACAAGGGCAGAGTAGAACATGACTGTCATGCCAGTTCCTGCTTGAATCTGCTCTCCCGTTGCGTCGTGGTATAGGCTTTTGGCACGTTGTTTGTAGCCGTAATAGTCTTCATCGTTCTTCATCTGTAGTGACATGAGTTCATCAGTCAAGATGCATGGGAATCTTGCTTTTAATTCTTCTTCTAGTATGACTCGAAATACGTGTACTGAAGCGTTTTTATTTAGGATCATTTGCATCCTGTGTTCTACTGCATTCTTGATGTTAGCCGCAACTGTCTCATCTGCTGCCTTGGTTAAGGCGGCGTGTATGTCTCCCCAGCAAAGTCTATCTCCAGCGGTATGTTTCACAAGGGCTCTCATCCATGGAATTCCTCCTTTTGTTAATTTTGGCAATACCAACATTAAGGAACTCCAGTCTTTGAGCGAGAATGGTTGATAAATCATTCGTCGGTTGTCTGTTGTTCTCAACGGACAGACCGTGACAGAGTCTGTCACTTGTGGTTCTATGTTTGCACTTGGCAGGGGGTCCACCACACCATTGATGAAAGCCCTATTATATTCTTCCGTGTCGACGATTCCAGAAAAGGATCCAGCTACAGCAAAGGGTTCTTCAGACTGTAGGTTTTTAGCTGGCGGACTTTTTATCCATTGGTCGGGGCTTTTGCTTCTGGGTCCTTCTTCTTGTACAAGACTTTCCAGCTCCTTTAGATTCCTCTCTGTTTCCACGATGTTGGTTAATGCTGTCACTTGATTTTGTACTGACTTTACTTTGTCTTCAAGTTTGGTCAGATTTGGGGTGCGTTGCAGGGGTGTTAATGCTAGGTTTCCCCCTGTCACTTTGTGAGTCATTTGGGGCATCAGAGGCATCATCGAAGGCTTTGGTGCCTTGCCTGTGTCTGTAGTTGTGATGTGAGACCATGGATATAGATTTGATGCAGGTGTTGAGTTGAGAGCCCGATATGGGGAGGTCTGTTAACAAATGGTGTCTTCTTGTGGTGTTTGTCATCATGTGAGATCAGGCTGTGAGTGGAGGATGGGCAATATAAAGAGTTGTAGATTTGAGGGATGTCGTCTTGGCTTTGTGCTTTTCCTAGGATTGTTGTTAGGTGACCGCGCAATTCTTCTCGCCTTCGTGGGGACAATCCATGTCGATCCCTTTCATCTGTTATTCCACGATCATCATCTTCTTCCTCTTCAGATTCGTCATAACCATTTTGCGTCATCAGTGGCCGCGAACGTGTGTTGTATCCGTGTTTTTATCTTCATTCATTGGATAGATGCCTGTTGAAAGTTTCTCTGTGACATTTCTTTGATGTGGCTCTGCATTAAAAGTCACTTTCTTATCTTCATCCGTTGGTTTCATTACGAGGATTGATGAAAGTTCTCTAAAGTCTCTTTTTCTTGCATTTCTTTTGTCCATTCATGCATTCTTCTTGCTAAGGCTTCTTTATTTTCATGCTCTTTCAACTTCAAATCATTCCATTTTTTTCCACGGATAGTTTGGATGGGATGAGTCTTGTAGTGTAGAACTTTTCCATCGTGGTACTGCATGATGCTCTTCCACTGATCTTCTGTCGGAGCGATTGCGTTCTTTCCCCCTTGTATTAAGCCTTTCTGCGCATATTTTTTCAGCAGGTCCTGTACAATGGATCGACTGTCTTTTGCTCTTTTTGGATCAGATTCATGATGCAGAATTTTGTTGTTCCAAAATCCTGTTAATTGGTTCAGGGTGATGAATTGGGACATTATTATTGGCACTATGTTTAATTTATTATTACGTTTGCTAGTTGTAGTTTAGTTGAACTTGTTCACTAATTTATTGCATAAATTGTCGCTCAGTTTTAGGTCTCTTTATTTTGGTATATTTGTTGTCATTAATATTGAGTTTTTACCTTATGTATGTTTTAGACGTTCTTGGATTGGTTGTCTCGCTGTGCTAGTTCCGCCCCCTCAAGGCCTCTACACTTTCTCCTCTCTGCGCTGAGAGTTTAGAGTAGTCTCTATTTTGCACCTTCCCCTATCGTCTTCTTCTCTAAAAAAAGAAAACCACACTGATTAGTTTTATTTATTTATGTGAACTTATTGCTATAAAACGTTGTTTATTATTTTTAATTATACAAGGAGACATATTTTAGTGACACACCATTCCTACTCTTATTTATTTATGATTTTTTGTTTTTAATTTTTAGAGGAGTAATAGCATAAGGACTCATTTAATGTTAATTTA
The DNA here is from genome assembly GCA_007210695.1 of Neogobius melanostomus. Taxonomy (NCBI): domain Eukaryota; kingdom Metazoa; phylum Chordata; class Actinopteri; order Gobiiformes; family Gobiidae; genus Neogobius; species Neogobius melanostomus. The sequence continues at coordinate 17,328 of VHKM01001093.1, forward strand.
ACTTTCATTAAATCGGTTACTGTTTCATATTTTTCAAGTTTTTAAACTCTAAATGGTTCGCTCGGATGATTTTTCACTTAAACCCACTGGACATATATCCAGGCTATTCCGATGTCACTGTCTTTTAGATAACTCAAACTCAGTATTTTATTTCTCTTATTTCCCCCATAAATGTAAAAAATACACAATTCCTATGATAAATGCCACAATCACAAAATAAACATGACACACACTGGTTGTTGCCGCCGGAGTTAACTGTGGTTTTGCTACTCACAGTACTCAAAGAAAGGCATTTGCTACTGAAGAGTCTGAAGCAGGCTTCTACACAAAATAAATTTTGTGCGGCTTCAACTTGGCTATTCCTTCTCTTTGAGAGCATACCCAGTCTCGTTTTTCAGTCGGCTCAAACACAGTGTCCTAAGCTTAGGATCCCCTTTTTCTCTTTCTGCCCGTCCCGTAAACACAGAGCCGTACCCTGGAGAACTCGTGTGTACTACGAGTTAAAAATATCCTCTTCAGATTACGGAAAGCCACCCCACATTCATATAGAAAACAACAAAACCCCTGTCCCTATACGCCCTCTTCATTTCTCTTATAGGTCTGATAAGTGTCTTGCTCATGAGCACCGAGCTGGCTTCATGTGAGTCAGTGGCGTCATTTATTTTGTTACATTACCTAATAAATTTAACCAGGTTTTGACCCAACCTGCACTTAAATAGGGTTTTTTCAAAAATTTGTGATGGTTTCTGCTTTTACGAGAAACCCTAATGAAATCAAAATTATCATCTATTATTTGTTTTAATCAAAGGCGGGCGCTTATGTTATTTCCCTATGTGTGCGTATGTGCTTGATACATTACGAGTTGACATTTCACTCAATCAACAATTTAACCTTAGCTTTTAGTGAATAACTTATATAGACCAATATCAATCTTTGCTTTAAAACATTGTTCTTATGAGATTTTACAACATTATTATCCACATTATTTATTTTCAAACACTAAATGGCTTGCAATACAATTGTCTAATCTACCATATCATGTAATCACTCATTCATACACCAATGCACGCAGACACTGGAGGCAAGGTGGGTGGAGTGTCTTGCCCAGGGACGCATCTGTGCCTCTGCCGCCGCTCTCCTTTCATTATTCACAGCTACTTCTATTTTTTCTCTGGGACGTTTACTTGGAAGCCAGTAAAGGGCGTTATGTTTACCGCTCCGTGTCTTATGTTAGTTGAGACTTGCACGCTAGGTTACCGTTATCTGAGGCTACTCCGTAATCGCGCGCATACATCTCGCGTCCTCCCATTCATGATTGAAACATTGCTCAGGAGCGCTAGGAGGAGCGGACTACAAGGTCTATATTGTATCTCTAATGCAACTATTTTCTCGGTCTCGATTTTGCACGTTATGAGTACGAGCATGCAATAAATGCTAAAACTCACCATGATTAGATATGACTTCATTGTTGACTATTTTCTTATTATTTTTGACTAATCGTTTATCTCTTTTATTTTTACTATTTGTTATGAATAAATATTTTTGTATAATAATATTTAAAGTATCTAGTTTATTGGTTTATTTACACTTTTTTTTTACCAAAAATATAAGGTGTTTTGTCACTTAATGTTTTTATACAAAAACCTATACTATTTACTGTCCCTACACTGTCCTTTATACTTTATATTTTTTAGAAATGAACATTTTATTTTTGTATTGCTTTTATTATTTTTCTATAAAAAACTACACAGCTGTCAGAATCACACAATCTGTATATACTTTTTTATATTTCTTCTGGTATCTTTAACGTGCTCCAAAAAAAACGCACGTAGGCCTTTTTCCTTTCCATTTATTTCTCTCTCGTACCTAAAAGAATTGCTTGTAAGAAAGGGCACGGAATTCATGTATTTTCGTATTTTTCTTATAAAACACTACCTTATATAAAAAAGCACATCTTATCTATTGTTTAAATCATTAAAAATGTGTACATAAGGTCCCATTCAATCAACCACAACAAATGTTTGTTCAAACCAATCAACAGAATTTATATAAACGGTTTCTGTCTCACCTTCTTCTTGTGTTGACAGTTGTTGGTTTTTTATAGGGTCCTTATGGAGACTTCCAAGGTTTCCAGATCTTTGCTTCCCGAGAATTCTCCCTCCTCTCGGCTCTCGTGCGTGGGGTCCTCTTCTCAGTCCCGGACGGACGGAGTTTTGCAAACAACTTTCCACGTCTCTCAAAAAGATGATCACGTCGGGGTCACCAAATTGTCAGTCTTTACTCCGTCCGGAACTTCGAGAAAATACCTCAGGAGAATGAATTCTTTCGAAGAAGTCTTTATTTGATTAATATCACACACACAAGTTACATCAGAATAACATCGGGAAGTCTCCTGAGCAAATCTCGTGCTTGTCTCTATATACTATTAGTTCCGCCTCTAGTCCAGACGCACAAACTAACCTTATCTTCAGACATTACGTGCAAGTTTGAGAAAAACAAGTCTATTGTTATCACTTAACATTGTATCTCGGCCAAGATGGATCTGCCAGTACTTTTTCAAGGTAGGACATTTATTGAAACAAATAGCAAAACAGAATCATAAGACAAAGACTACGTTGTTCTCCTCCTAACTAGTATTAGATAAGGCTTAAGCAAGTAGCAATAAATTTCTTACAGTAAGCAGAAACACATTTTTTCACACCTGCCAGACAAAGAGTTCAACCTGAAGTGTTCCAAACACAAATATACTAGTTATGAATATGTACTTAACATGTTTTACAGGAACAGAAGATGAAGCCTCCAATATTCATGCTTCTCTTGGGTACGTAGTCTGTGTCAAATAATGTACCATAGACATCAATGTCTTGTCCATTAATTTGTAAACATTGTAATATGTTATTTCAAAGGTCTAATAGTGGGGCTAAAAGCAACACCAGCTAATGCTTGTACTACTGCAGCTTCAGCTAATTCCAATACTACTGCAACACCAGTGAATGCCAATACTACTGTAACCAGCTTGCCATACTGCCACCATGAATGCCAATACTACTGCCACAGCCTAACTGCACACCAATGCCAATACTACTGCAGCACCAGCTAATGCCAATACTACTGCAGCACCAGCTAATGCCAATACTACTGCAGCACCAGCTAATGCCATACTACTGGCACCCTATCCAATACTACTGCAGCACCAGCTAATGCCAATACTACTGCAGCACCAGCTAATGCCATACTACTGCAGCACCAGCTAATGCCAATACTACTGTAGCACCAGCTAATGCCAATACTACTGCAGCACCAGCTAATGCCAATACTACTGTAGCACCAGCTAATGCCAATACTACTGGAGCACCAGTGAATGCCAATACTACTGCAGCACCAGCTAATGCCAATACTACTGTAGCACCAGCTAATGCCAATACTACTGGAGCACCAGTAATGCCAATACTACTGCAGCACCAGCTAATGCCACTACTACTGCAGCACCAGCTAATGCCAATACTACTGCAGCACCAGCTAATGCCACTACTACTGCAGCACCAGTAATGCCAATACTACTGCAGCACCAGCTAATGCCACTACTACTGCAGCACCAGTGAATGCCAATACTACTGCAGCACCAGTGAATGCCAATACTACTGCAGCACCAGCTAATGCCATACTACTGCAGCACCAGTGAATGCCAATACTACTGCAGCACCAACTAATGCCAATACTACTGCAGCACCAACCAATGCCAATACTACTGCAGCACCAGCTAATGCCACTACTACTGCAGCACCAGTGAATGCCAATACTACTGCAGCACCAGTGAATGCCAATACTACTGCAGCACCAGCTAATGCCAGTACTACTGCAGCACCAGTGAATGCCAATACTACTGCAGCACCAGCTAATGCCACTACTACTGCAGCACCAACCAATGCCAATACTACTGTAGCACCAGCTAATGCCAATACTACTGTAGCACCAGCTAATACCAATACTACTGCAGCACCAGCTAATACCAATACTACTGCAGCACCAGCTAATACCAATACTACTGTAGCACCAGCTAATGCCAATACTACTACCAGCTAATCCAATATACTGAGCACCAGCTAATGCCAATACTACTGCAGCACCAACCAATGCCAATACTACTGCAGCACCACTAATGCCAATACTACTGTAGCACCAGCTAATACCAATACTACTGCAGCACCAGCTAATGCCAATACAACTGCAGCACCAGCTAATGCAATACTACTGCAGCACCAGCTAATGCCAATACTACTGCAACACCAGCTAATCCCACTACTACTACTTCAGCACCAGCTAATGCAATACTACTGCAACACCAGCTAATGCCACTACTACTACTGCAGCACCAGTGAATGCCAATACTACTGCAGCACCAGCTAATGCCACTACTACTACTCAGCACCAACCAATGCCAATACTACTGCAGCACCAACTAATGCCAATACTACTACTGCAGCACCAACCAATGCCAATACTACTGCAGCACCAGCTAATGCCAATACTACTGCAGCACCAGCTAATGCCAATACTACTGCGCTACTGCAGCACCAATACCTACTATGCAGCACCACCAATGCCATACTACTGCAGCACCAATGAATGCCAATACTACTGCAGCACCAGCTAATGCCACTACTACTGCAGCACCAACCAATGCCAATACTACTGCAGCACCAACCAATGCCAATACTACTGCAGCACCAGCTAATGCCACTACTACTGCAGCACCAGCTAATACCAATACTACTGCAGCACCAACCAATGCCACTACTACTGCAGCACCAATGAATGCCAATACTACTGCAGCACCAGCTAATGCCACTACTACTGCAGCACCAACAATGCCATACTACTGCAGCACCAGCTAATGCCAGTACTACTACTGCAGCACCAGCTAATGCCAGTACTACTACTGCACCGGCTAATGCCACTACTACTACTGCAGCACCAGCTAATGCCACTACTACTACTGCACCGCTAATGCCATACTACTGCAGCACCAGCTAATGCCAGTACTACTACTGCAGCACCAGCTAATGCCAGTACTACTACTGCACCGGCTAATGCCACTACTACTACTGCAGCACCAGCTAATGCCACTACTACTACTGCACCGGCTAATGCCAATACTACTGCAGCACCAGCTAATGCCAGTACTACTACTGCAGCACCAGCTAATGCCAGTACTACTACTGCACCGGCTAATGCCACTACTACTACTGCAGCACCAGCTAATGCCATACTACTACTGCACCGGCTAATGCCATACTACTACTGCAGCACCAGCTAATGCCAGTACTACTACTGCAGCACCAGCTAATGCCAGTACTACTACTGCACCGGCTAATGCCACTACTACTACTGCAGCACCAGCTAATGCCACTACTACTACTGCACCGGCTAATGCCACTACTACTACTGCAGCACCAGCTAATGCCATACTACTACTGCAGCACCAGCTAATGCCAATACTACTACTGCACCGGCTAATGCCACTACTACTACTACTGCAGCACCAGCTAATGCCAGTACTACTGCAACTCCAGCTAATGCACTACTACCTGCAGCACCAACCAATGCCACTACTACTACTGCACTCCAGCTAATGCTACTACTACTGCAGCACCAGCTAATGCCACTACTACTGTGGCCCCAACTACTACAACTACTACTGTGGCCCCAACTACTACTACAACTACTACTGCAGCACCAACTACTACCACTACTACTGTGGCCCCAACTACTACAACTACTACTACTGCAGCTCCCCGTCAGCCTAGAGTAAAGATGGATTTTTCTATACAACAAACATTTACTCCAGAACTCCAGAACACATCATCACCCACTTATGTGACTTTTGTAGCCGATGTTACAAATAAGGTAAGGCTTGTCTTATTATTTGGCCTACATGTAAAATAATATATTGTGAGCTTTCAACCAACAGATTAACAAACCACTACAAACTACACACTACACACCCCACAACTTTGTGACCACGGCAAATTTGGGAGGGAGGATATTCCTGTCTGTATGGAGCAGTACCAGTCTGTGATACTCTGTATATTGAGTGTCTCACCGGCCTGGAGACTAGTAGGAAACTCAAGTTGCCGACGGTCACGGAGATGTCTCTGAGACGTCCCTGGAGATGATGCGAGTCTTGGTGAAAACGAACAGGTTTGATTTCAGCGGAAACTGCGTAGAGACTTGAGTCACACTTAACTTGAGACATTGCGGAGATGTCACAGAAACGTCTCACTGGTTGAGGACAACAAATCGTGTTTGCCACATTACCAGGGTTTCTTGAGACCATGGAGACCTATTTGAGACCTCTTAGAGACCTGTTTGTTTTCACCGAGACTATCTGAAGACTCGCCTAATCTCAAGGGGACGTCTCAGAGACATCTCCGTGACAAGCAGCAACTCTAGTCTTCAACTAATCTCTCTTTCACAGTAGAGCAGCTCTGATGGCCTTGGATTGATGGAGGATTTAAAACAAAGAATAAACAAATAGATTTTAGTTAGAAAAAAGCTATTAAAAATATATTTTACACAGAAAAATCTCTGCAGCTCTGCTCAGTTTTTAATCTGCAGAAAAGCTATACAATTCTCCAATTCTGTGCGAATGCTAAAGGCATGGCTCCTTAGCCCAATGATTTGTTAGTGTTCTTTTTGTTTAAATAGAAAGGCTTTTCTTTGTAACATGGATCAATCCCTCTGCAGCCAGTAGATGGCACTCTAACCCCAAAACTAGGTGCTTCGAGAGTCTATATCCTATATATATATTTTTCACATATTCATAATTAATCCTCAACTCAAAAGTGGCTTCAATACTGTCCTAAGGTTTACAGACTTGAATGAGGCAAAATAACAAATTAAGGATGTTTCTGAAAAACATGTGAATCATTAAATTGAATTTAAAATCTGTTTTTAACATTTTGCTTCATTTCTCAAGCTTGTGCTAGTGTTTCAAAAACTCCCAGGATTTGTTCGAGTCATAATTATCACACTCAGGTATGGGGATACATTTTCTGTTTTGCTCTAGAGATGAATACTTCCGAATGTTGTTGTTGTTTTCTAGTCCGGGGTCCATAAAAGTTGAGTCTGAAGTCATTTTCAATAACACTGACACTAACGGGAACACGACTACGACCCCAAATGCCACTGCAGTTTCTTCAGCGTTGGTGGAGGCAGTAAACAGCAACAGCTTGAACTTGACTATAAACGTAACAAGTATAACAGCGCAAGGTATGTGTGTCCACCGATGTACTGTATTCAGAAACATTTTTCTGTTGTGTGCATAAACCTTTATTTTAATCACTGCTGTCTTTCCGCCATTTGTAGATATAGCCCCTCCAACTACGCAGCCCACAACTACAGGTACTTTCCCTTTCACACTTACCAGTTCATACAAAGGAAAATGTGAGAAGTGCCCAAAATGTAAAGCATATGCATGTCTAGAACAGGATTGTTAGAGTCTTAAAGAAACAGGCCACAGTTTGTCCATACTGAGATATGTGTCCAGCCGTGAAATCCAGGGACACAACTCGGTTTTGGGGAATTTTGAGAGAGACATAGCTTGAGTAAGTGTGGTCTCCAAGCTTTCCATTGATGTGTAACACATGGAAATCTGATCATATTTGGAGAAGATGTGGCAAATTGAAGTGAACAACTCTAAAAAGCCCAAAGGGCACAAAAAGGCGTCTGAAGTTTTGGGCTGTTCTCACCTCTCTCTGCTGCTCGAGTGACAATAGGGCTCATTTACATCTCATTTAGATAAGCCAAACCCGCTCCTGTAAAGCTGTAAAGCACAGGGGGTAGAAAAGGAAAAGAGCAAGAAAAATGTGCCATCAAAGAAAAAAAAAAAAGGTTTGCAAACAGGAAATATATAAATAAATATCCTTTGCATAAATCCACTTCCCATAGAGCCTACCTCTACAGCAACTAGCAACACAATGACAACTAGCAACATTATCCCAACACACACACATCTGACCAGAGGGAAAGAAGAACGCACACACGATCATTAGTGCCATGGACAATGACTACGTTACATTATCCTTAACCTGCACACACAGCTTACGACCAAAAACAAAACACAAACAAATCCAACCCACTGAACACACCAGGTTAGCTTACAGCACAACAATGGCCTCTTTAAAAACTGACACGATGACACTGTGGCCACACAAAAAAGCAAACTTTCACTCACCCGTCTGAAGTAATCTCTGCGTGCCTTCTGCTCCACAAACTCGTTCACTATTGTGGTAAATCCATTTTCGTCGCTCAGTTATTTTCAATGTAGAGTTTGGCAAATCCATGCTACATCCTTCTGTCTTAAATCACGCTCTGAAGGCGAGGAGTTGGCTCTGGAAACGTAATGTTCAGCAGGGGGCGCTGTGCATGCTTACAGCCAGGGCATCATCAGTCGCACGGAAAGGTCAGCCTGGAAAAGTTCACTGGTTTCCCGCAGAAAAACAAATCTCTGCAGTAGTATTCCAGCGTTAGCAGCAGCGGCCTCCGACAGCCACACACAGGGAAGCGTTGCATAATAACGAGCCACACACACACAATGACACGCCCCCACGGCGGGCGCTATTTCTCCGACAAAACAAGACTTTTTCAACCTGAAAAACTGATGGACAATAGGCGTATGTATAAAACTGCCTTTTTTGCGTGGCATTTGTTTGCTAAAGAATTTGTCAACAACGCAAACCAAAGCAGCGGTGCCTCCTCCTCCGCAGTGTTTACCCAGTATTTCGCTCACCACAACCTCAGATAGTGTTCACGAATGATACGTTTATTAACGATTGTTACAAAAGTAGATAAGCCGCTCTGGGGATTCGATGAGGTATAAGCTCCCGGGCTCACGTCTCATACTATAGGAGAAGCAGAAGAGAATTAATAAAGGAGGGAGGGTGGGGCCGGAAATGCGCCTCAATATAACAGCATTTATCATGAAATCATCAACTTTATGAACATAAACTAATGCATAAACAGAGTCTACTCTTCCCAAGCTTTAGCCCGCTTTTTATTTGATATCAATCAGCCTCATATTTTAGGTCTTAGAGATCAATTTAGGAAGCATAATGAAGAGGAAAAAGGCCATAAAACAGTGCAGCGTTACGGCCTTTTTCACAAAGTTTTTCCTCTGATCAGATCCTCTGAATCTGTCCACGGTTTAACAATAGTCATGAATCCAGGCTAAAGTTGAGTCTTTAGACTCGTGTGGAGCCTGTGTCTCCTCCTCACTGCTCAGCCCGATGAGCAGCTACAGACGGAGGAGGAAGAACAGGGGCGGAGCTGACACAGACAGCAGAGGGACTGAGGCCCCACAGCAGAGGGGCCCCACAGGGAAACACTTACACAGGATTTTGACAGTACAAAAAAACAGTAAATACATAGATCAAATAATAAAAGCAGACTAATTGCAGCTATAAAAATCAGGAAAGCAATCATAATGTAGACAGTTCTGATTATCATCACTGTATAAGGCTAATTTAAACAGCATATGTTTGCCTAAAATACACCAGATTGCATCTGTATCTGATTATTCAAAAAAAATTCCCGGGTAGAACTGGCTGTTGCTCTAACTTTCTGGGAGTAGCCTATCTCAAACAAGAGCACACATAAAGAAATCTTATTCTGTGAAATGGTTTAAAACTTATTTTTTAAAATAAATAAATTAAAAGGAATATAAAACACCTTCTGTTGCATGTAATATACACACAGCCTTTCATATATCGACCTAATGTAGCGTTCCGAGTCTTCAAGATTAGAGTTCCACCACCTCCCAAAATCCACTTTAAACACTGTATACAATGACTACCAAAAAACTTTAAGGGGGCAAAAATTATAAATAGTAAAAATAATAAGATAAACAGACTATAATAAAAATGTAGTTTGGTCAGTATTAGCAGTGCAGGTTTACAGTCATAGTGCAAGTGGTTGATAAAGTGATGTGGATAAGGTAATGTAGATACAGAGATTAGGGGTGTGTATCGCCTAGTCTCAGGCGATACGATACGTATCCCGATACAAGGGTCACGCTATGATACGATACGATATATCCCGATATTGAAGAATTAGACGATTATTGCGATTATTTTTTTTACTACTTTGGAAACAACTATTCAGTAAACTAGTCCACCTTCATTAGATTTGTATCAAATACATTTGATCTATCTATCTTATGATATAAATGCTTTTCACTAATGTGCTTGTGACTGTGGTGTTTATGGTGATTATGTACCTTTGAACGGAAAACGGATTTCTTGGAAACCTAGTAATGAAACCAATTACTGGGGATGCACGTTTTCTAGTATTTCTATAGTTGGGAGTCCTTGGCGATCAGTAACTATTATGGGTGTCATCCATTAAAATATACAATAACTCAGACGGGGCATTTAAAATCGTGTCTACTCCACAACGGGTGTCACTCGTAGATCAGGGACATAATGACACGGGCATCACGCGCAGCAGTAGCACACAACTGAAGCAGAGGGGAAACTACATACAGCAGGCTCTTTTTAAACTTGTGTCGTAGTACTGCAGTGGCGAGACACAGGTTTAACATGAGCCTGCTGTATTTAGTTTCCCCTCGGCCGGCTTCGTTTAATTCCGTAATAAAATGCTACGAAGAAATCCATGCTACGAAGATAAATCCTCTCCAAACGCAGCGGCGACGCACTCAGCAATATGCACAAAGCTGTGGCTCTCGTAATAATCCAGGTCTCTGTCTTTGCTGTAAAAGCCAAAGCCAAATGTAGAGTTTTAAAAGAGCCCCGTAGCGTCTCATAGCTCATTCTTTTCCATGCTAAACTCTCCCTGTGTTTCTCTAACTCTCACTAAATTCTAGTGTTACTCAAGTGGGCTGCGCGGTGCGCTGCCATCTAGCGGGCGGGAGTAAAAGTGCAGGACCAAAGAGATGCTGCAATGAATATTTCCCCAAAAATAGATGTTTAAATATCGATACGGGCGCTTTTTGTATCGATACGAGAATCGCGCGACGTAATATCGCGATATATCGGCGAATCGATATTTTTCAACACCCCTAACAGAGATTATTGCATGCATTTTTGCAAAGGGGGGTTATTAAGGCGAGTCTCCAGGTAGTCGCAGTTAAAACGAACAGAAGATGTCTATGCGGTCTCAAGCAGCTGTGGCAATGTTGCGAACACTATTTGTTGTCCTCAACCTGTGAGACGTTTCTGTGACGTCCCTGCAATGTCTCCGAGATTTGTCGGATACCACATAGATCTTAAAAAGTCGTATAAAGTCTCTTATCCGACAGGTCTCAGAGACGTCACAGAAACGTCTCACAAGTTGAGGACAACAAATAGACCACGTAGGCCTCTTGTAGATCATGCAGAGACTGCTCAGAGACCATGCAGAAACCACATGGAGACTTTTTCAAGTCTCTATGAATTCTCGACTTTGTACAAGTTTGGGTAAATAAGCTGCGGAGCCCTTCACTACAACTTCTGTATTTGGCGTCTGTGCCAGCTTGTGAATGTCCAGTCTCGACTGATCTGGGGAGCTAAGTAAGGTTCTGCATGATTAGTGCGAGCAGCGTTAGGCTGTCAATCAGACTCTGTATCAATTGTAAAAAAAAAAAAAAAAAACTAACCAAAAAAACAAAACACATATATAAAAGGTACTGTCTAATGTCTAAAGGGCAGACAGATAATAGTTAAGGCCATGTTCAGGTTCAGACGGAAATGTGTTTTTTTTTAATCTAAACTCTTTGTTAATTTTATCTCTGCTTCGCACTGCTACGTTATCACTACTTGCAGCGATGCCAGACCAGTAACTGTGCCTTTGTTTCCCCAACAGTGTTTCCAAATACGACCACAACTGGCCCGAATGTCACTACTACAACAAGTGTCCCCACTACCACTACTACTACTACAACTGTCCCCACTACTACGACTAATGTCAGTACTACTGCAGCACCAGCTAATGCCAGTACTACTACTGCAGCACCAGCTAATGCCAGTACTACTACTGCAGCACCAGCTAATGCAACTACACTCACCGCTAATGCCACTACTACTACTGCAGCACCAGCTAATGCCATACTACTAGCCACCGGCTAATGCCACTACTACTACTGCAGCACCAGCTAATGCCACTACTACTGCACCGCTAATCCACTACTACTGCAGCACCAGCTAATGCCACTACTACTACTGCAGCACCAGCTAATGCCACTACTACTACTGCACCGGCTAATGCCACTACTACTACTGCAGCACCAGCTAATGCCATACTACTGCAGCACCAGCTAATGCCACTACTACTGCAGCACCAGCTAATGCCACTACTACTACTGCAGCACCAGCTAATGCCACTACTACTGCAGCACCAGCTAATGCCATACTACTGCAGCACCAGCTAATGCCAATACTACTGCAGCACCAGCTAATGCCAGTACTACTGCAGCACCAGCTAATGCTACTACTACTACTGCAGCACCAGCTAATGCCAATACTACTGCAGCACCAGCTAATGCCACTACTACTACTGCACCGGCTAATGCCACTACTACTACTGCAGCACCAGCTAATGCCAGTACTACTACTACAACTGTCCCCACTACTACGACTAATGCCAATACTACTGCAGCACCAGCTAATGCCAATACTACTGCAGCACCAGCTAATGCCAATACTACTGCAGCACCAGCTAATGCCACTACTACTACGCACCGGCTAATGCCACTACTACTACTGCAGCACCAGCTAATGCCAGTACTACTACAACTGTCCCCACTACGACTAGCCATACTACTGCAGCACCAGCTAATGCCAATACTACTGCAGCACCAGCTAATGCATACTACTGCAACACCAGCTAATGCCATACTACTGCAGCACCAGCTAATGCAGTACTACTGCAGCCCCAACTACTATCACTACTACTACTGCAGCCCAACTACTATCACTACTACTACTGCAGCCCCAACTACTATCACTTCTACTACTACTACTGCAGCCCCAACTACAACCACTACTACTACTGCAGCCCCAACTACTATCACTACTACTACTACTGCAGCCCCAACTACTATCACTACTACTACTGCAGCCCCAACTACTATCACCAACTACTATCACTACTACTACTGCACCCCCCACACTACTACACACTGGGACAACGACAACCACAGCTGCCACGACAACGGGCAGTGTGGGACTTATTGGCTTGGTGTTTTCCATGAACCGAGATTTCACCTCAGCTCTGTCAGATTCAACCTCCACGGAATATCAAGATTTAGCAAATATAGTCATCACTGAGGTAAGAAATAATTACCAATGATCTCATAACTAGGAGGGAGTGTGCATGTGGGGGGTGTCTCAGAGGCACTACAGGGGACTCCGAAAAGCTTGTGTGCAGAACAAGTATATTGGTACATTAAATGAATAGATTGGACTTTTTATAATTAACCCACAGATGTGTGGTGCACAGTCAGCTAGAAACAGAGTTAATTTCACCTGTACAGAGCAGGAGGAGAATTTCCATGACAAAACGTTCGCTCATGCATACAATATCTGGTAGAGATACGCAGGTCCCGATGTAATGTGTCTCAATGTCTCAATTTACCAAACCGACCCCGCATACATTAAAAAGCCACTGTATGAGTCGCTCTGCAGCTGCTATCACTCAAACGGGAGCGCGTCACACAAGTTTACAGTGTGTTGTGTTTACATATAAGTCATAACAGTCAGACACCTGACCAACAGAGGGCGCTAGTACCAGAGATATAGCTGTAGATGTGCAGAGTGAGACTGAGAATCATAGGACCATGCTCCTGAGATCTCCACATTAAAATGATAATCAAAAGTTACTAAGCCGTCTTACCAACATAACACAGTGGACAATTAGTGTTTGATGCTTTGTTTTGTTACTGCGCCCGTGAGGAACCTTTGAAATCGCATGGACTTATCAGGAAACGAGGAACAGAAACTATCATGAGGCTTTACTTTTAACTCTTTCTGTCAAACAAAAAAACAAAACGGAGTTTTGAACTTAAGTGGAGCAGCCTTTACCTGATGCTACAAGGAGTTGCTCTCCTCAGGTTAGTAAGAAGCTGTCGCCTTGATATTAGTTTCATTTTGCTTCTTGCTGCTGCATTATTTTCATCACGTGTGCCTGCCACACATGTGCCTGGGCACTGCTGTTGTGCCACATTTGGAGCAGAGATCAAAGTCATGCAAGAGCTATAGGCGACATGCTAATGATACATGTATGTGCCGATCCCGTGGGTGCTGCGGGGCTGGAGAGTTACCCACGGTGCTACAGCCGTAATAATTACAAAATGATTCAATAAATATCGCCTGACCTGTAAAGCCGCTACTCTGTTTTCTGCAAATACACGAGCGCGGGACAATTGAATCTATGTGCAGCGGTGCCATTTCGCTCCGCTTGTTTAGCTCCATAGGTAGAGCGCCAGGCTCCCAACCACGAGACTGGGCACCCACTGGGAAGAACATAAAACTGAGCCTATGATGATACTTTCAGAATAGAATAAAATAGAATAGAATAGAATAGAATTTTATTGTCTACCGAGGTAGAAATTCATCTTTGGCTCACCAACACATAAAACATCCCAGATAGCAAAATGTCGTTGAATCAACGTTGATCTAGCGTCAGGCTTTTTCGTTGAATCAACGTTGATTTCTGACGTTGAAATGGCGTCAACGTTGCTCGTTATGTTGAATGTTGATCCAACGTTGATCTTTCATTGATTATGACATTGAAACAACATCAGATCAACTAGAATTATCAACATTGAAACAACGCAGAATTTTCAACACTACATCAACATTGAATCAACATGGATTTAACAGTATTAAGCATTAATATTTCATTGATTTGACATTGAAAAAATGTTCTAAAATCAACAGACCATCAATCTTATTGCAGCTTCTTTATTACACAATTTATTATACTGTAATACAAAAACATGACTGTACAAAACTACCTACTTGACTACCAGACAAAAAATAACAAAAGCAAATGTAACATAAAAATGCATGTGAAGAATTATCATACTAGAAATTAACCTTTTTGTCTAAATTTAGCTTTAATGGCACCAAGCCCTATAGAACAAAGTCCCGCCCACTTCCAGTCTTGGACGTGTGTTGCAAGTAAAAACCCCATTGATTTCATCTATTGATAAAAAAATAATAAAAAAAGAGTTAAAAAGCACGACACATGGTTATCAGCTTTGTACTAACTGCCAACCATGGCATGGATATTTTACACAAAGAATCCCCAAATACTTGAACATATGGTGAAATGTATTTCAGTTATAACATTTTAAATAAATATTCAGTTTAAAATTGTGTGTTTTAGCACATAATTTTAGCACATAGATAATGAGTCTGTGTTGAGCTTTTAAACTCTTAATATTTCTCAAAGTCAATGGATTAAATGGGATTTATACCTTGGACTCTCACTAAAGAACAGGAAGTAGGCGGGACTGTTGAGCTCAATTCAGATAATCACTATAGGCTGCATTATGTTACAAAAATGTTACAAATTTATGTTGAAAAAATATATATTTAAACTATAATGAATGGCCTTCACAGAGTAAGAGTACATACAGTTTGTAGTTTAGAGCAAACACTTTTAGAAATGCTTTTGATTCTTGTATTAGTTTAACAGTTCATATTCCATTCCTCTCATACTGTGGGTCAAATGCTTTTGGACAAATTAGAAATTTGCTACCTTGCTTTTCATGCCATCTTTGCTTTCTAGTCCATATATCGCAGTGGCTACTTCTTCAGCCCATCATTGTAGGTGAGTTTAGGTGAAGAAAACTGGCAAGAAGCTGCTAGGGGAAAAAAGAAAAGAAAAAGAAGACTTGTTAGAATTTAATGTTAACGAAGAGGAGAAAACCGACACAGTTTGATACACAATGTACTAGAATAGACCTAAACCAGGCCCACAGGCTGCACTGGGCCTGATACAACTGAGACTACACCAGGACTACAAGCTGCACAAAACTGACACTCACCTCTTAACACTTTGGGCTCTACAGGGCAGTTCCTCTGGAGCTTAACCTGAACAGCTACAACAGAAATTATAAAGTCAGATTATGTTTGCTTGGAGTTGAACTGTAGGCATGGTTAAATTGTTGTCCACTTTGGTAAAAGTTTTAGTAAACTATTATCAGTTTGTATATTTAAAGGAAACAATGCCAATGTAACAAGAAAATAAAAGTAAATACCTGTATCAAAGAGATCAAATGCAGGTGTGCTGCAGGCCGGTGTAGAGTCTAAAATAAAACAAAAAAACAAACAAATAAATTAAAGGTAACATGTAAGTAGGGCTGTACATGTAGAAGCATAAACACATATCTAATCATATTCAGGAAGAATATATTCTGCTGTAACAGTTAGTGGAAAAGACAGGTTTGAACAAACCACAATGTGTTTTTTTAGAAATGAATAATTACATACCAAGATTATGTGCGTTAAGCTCATCTTATCCTTGAGGTTAAGTCTAAAAAGACAATGAGACCAACATTACAACAACATTAGACATTTAATTATTTTTTTATTTATAGTTTGATTGTATTGACATCAAAGTAGAACAATGAATCTACTATTTTATATCAGATTATACCATGAATACTGGGTGAATACTCGATTCTGATTGGCTGGAAGGTGTCCATTAAGTAAGGGATAATGTATAGAACGCCGGTCATTATCGGTAAAATAAGTACCGACAGGGCGAACTGGATCCCGACGCGCAGCGGAGGGGTCCAGTTCGCCCTGAAGGTACTTATTTTACCGATAATGACCGGCGTTCTATACATTATCCCGCTTATTATACGGCTGTTTGCCAACTGTACACACACAAATAAACTTCATACACTTTTATGAAGACAGAAAGGTTTATTTAATGATTTCCGCGGCAAATAGTTCCCAAAAGTTTGCGCGTTGCTTGGCAACGTTTGTTGATTCCAGGCAGTGTGGCGAAGCTAGTAGCAGCACGGCTAGCTACTTATTACTAGCCTAGCTACTTAGTTGAAGGTGCAGTTGGAGAGGAGGAATGGTGGTGAATCTCTGAGTAAGTTGAACGTCGGACTCCCGTTAACTTCACGAGTGATTCCCTCAACTTCTCTCGCAGGGACGGGGACAGAGATAGTGTCCGCCTGTCCGCTACTACTACTCGCGGAGTGATATGAAAGACCTGTATTACAAGCACGAACTCCGTTGCCATAGGCAGCGGTCATTATTTTTTTCAGAGGTCTTCTATCAAAAAATAATGACCGGTAGAACGTTGGGAAATCACATTCAAATCAATGGAGCGTTCTACTTGCATTGTGAAGGGCCGTATAATAAAAAGTGATAATGTACACCAGTTAAAAAAAACAGTTAAATCACATTCTATATCACTCCACTGCAGCTGTTTCCATAGTAACGGTGAACAATTGAGATGGAACTAGTTTCAGGTAAAACTGATTAAAAAGTGAAATAACTCCTGCCCAGGACTTAAAAAAATAAGTAAACAGGTCCCAATGAACAGTTTCAGTTTGCCGGACCATGGTATAAGCGGGATAATGCACTCCGAGGTGTCCATTATCAGAATAACTGGACGACGCGTAATATACAGTATTTAAGTGAGCTAACAAGATAACTAAAAAGTAAAAGGAACAGTTACCTAAAGATTATGTTACATGCTGTGTGGGTTAAGTGTGTACAATTATAAATATTATTAATCATCTAATCCTAATAAAAATCTCAACAAACTTACGGTAAGACGGTCTGCTCCTGACTTCTCCGAGAGAAAACTGCACTAAGTGGCTCCAGAGCAGTTGAGATTTGAAGGCTTTAGGTCACATGACAACTTCAAATTCCCGCTCTTTTTGCACCTGCAGAACCATCAGGGCCATGTACATTGAAACAATGTTGAGTCAATGTTGGCACTTCAACCTTAAAATACCCGCGTTTATTCAACGTTGTTTCAACAGCTTTTTTTCAACCATTGATATTGTGTCGGTGATTAAACGTTGAATTAACATTGACATTTCAATCTCAACCAAAATAACCAATCTGACCAAAAATCAACGTTGAATTAACATCTTTTGCTATCTGGGATAAGACTAGGTACAATACAAACAGCTCAGTCCATTTCTGTGGCGATAGTGTTTAGGTCGATGCTTCATTCAGAATTCCCACAGCACAGGGGACAAAGGATTTCTTAAACACAGCCTTTTTAACCAGTGGACCTCTGTATCGCCTTCTAGAGTTTAGAAGCTCAAACTGAGGGTTCAGAGGGTGAGCGGAGTCAGTGGCAATAGCTTTAGCTTTAGTCAGTGTCCTCCCCTTGTACAGCTCACTCAAAGGTCTCTGAGGTCTCCCCACGATCTTACAGCCCATCGACACCTAGCCTGGAAAAGTCCAGACTCACCGCTGTACCAGCGTGTGAGTCTGGTAAGAGTCCGCATCAACTTGATTTCTACAGCGTAACTTACGCAAGCAAACAGGAAGCGGAGTACACCAATCAGCGAAGGGCAGTCAGTGGCGTTATTACCGGTTTTGCGTTAATATTCAAACAAAATTATGAGTCACAAAACTCACCTACTGCCGATCTGTTTTTGGTCATTTACCGCTGATTAGAAAAAAAAAACTCAGCTCTTCCGGGCGCCGCCCGTAGATTGTTATCGAGGGGACTTCCACATCCCAAGCGTGACGCTGCTCGTGAGCAATACGTGACTGCAAATAAACGATTCTGATTGCATGGATCCGTTTGAGTTTGGCAGAAGCGGAAACAGCCAGCTCCCTGCCCAGACTGATATCCCCGTGTATAAATATACACAGGGGATCATTCTAGATGCCAGGCTAATCGACACCACCTTGTTCAGTTTGTGTTTTGTTCTGCAGGTCATGTAATTGTACCAGGCAGTGAGGGGGACTGTCTCAACAATTGATTTGTACACAGATTCTAGAATGTGTGGACTGACCCCAATACTACTGAGTTTTCTCAGAAGGTACAGGTGCTGGGAGCACTTTTTGAACACCTCCTCAGCATTGCTTTAGAAGTTGATCTGGGCAGCTGTAGGACGTCACAGGAAGGCAGTTACATTGTTAAGTTCTCCGACGACACTGCTCCCCTAAATCTGCTTGAGGGTCCTGTCTCTGGTCATGGTCAGGCCCTAGATACTTTCATTGAATGGTGTGATGTGAACTCTTAAGATCTTAATGTGTCTAAAACAAAGGAGCTGATCATTGACTTTAGGCGCAGCAAGGATGCTTGTGGAATGAGCAGTATTTATGATAAAAATATGGACATTGTTGACTCTTATCGGTACTTGGGCACTATATTTGACTCTCAGCTAAAGTTTGAGTCAAATACAGAAGCGATTATTAAAAAAGGCCAACATAGAAGTCATCTTTTGAGGAAGCTCCGTTCTTTCAATGTCTGTGACAGAATTTTATGTAACTTTTACAATTCTTTTATTGAAAGCCTTTTGACATTTTCTTTCATCTGTTGGTTCAATGGGTTGTCTGTTAAAAACAAGAACGGTCTGCACAACATTGTAAAAAGCTGCCCTAAAATTCAGCTGAAGGACTTATGTTCACTCTGGAGGAAGCGAGTAATTGATAAGGCCAAACAAATCATGAGCCAACCAGAGCACATTCTATCCTCTGAGTTTCTGTTGATGTCCACTGGGCGGCGCTACAATGTGCCGCGAGCAACAAAGAATTGTTATCCGTTTTCTTTCATCCATCCATCCATCCATCCATTTTCTTCCACTTGTCCGTTGTCGGGTCGTGGGTGCAGCCGTTGGAGCTGCCCAAATCACATTGCACCAGCCCCTATGGCTCCTCCTGCAGGTGGTGGGTCCACAGAAGGACGGCCTCATGGTTCTAACCGGGCCTGTTGGTCTCTCATAAGGGGCTGCTGAACCGCTCTTTGTCTGACCTGTCACCTAGGACCTGTTTGCCATGGGAGACCCTACCAGGGGCACGAAGCCCCCGACAACAGAGCTCCAGGATCATTCAGGCTCAAACCCCTCCACCACGTTAAGGTGGCGGTTCCAGGAGGGGTGTTTTCTTTCATACCTTGAGCTATTAAGCTGCAAAACAAGGATGAATCTAATTTTAATCATTAATGTGTCGTTTTAGATCGATTATGGCTCCAGGTTTTTGCTATGCTGCTGACTTATTTTATTTGTATGTGGTAGGCCTATTCTTCTATGTATTGTATTATGAGATGGACTAATGTGTGGCTGGGAAGCTGTAAATGAACTGCCCCTTGGGAAGAAATAAAGTCTTCTGAATCTGAATCTGAACAAAACACAGCCAACTTTGTATGGCATTTATGGATAAGAATGCGCTGTATGTTGTAAGACAACAATGTAAGGACACAAAAAGTATGTGCTCTTTCTAACCCAACCCACCCGCACCTGAAGTTTGCCGTATAATTGAGCGACCTGGTTTGTCCGCGTATATTGGGTCGCATCACTAACATCCAGCACTGGCGGTACATGTCCATCTGTCAAAGGATCTGTTATGATGTGACCAAGGTACTTGACCTCATCACACATGTTCAATATGTTCCCAGAGAGCTTATAGTCAGGTCGTCCTTCGTCCGACAGATTATAATTACACTTTAAGTGGAGTCGTACTTTTTAATCAATATTTGCTTTTCTTTTATGTGTAGTTTTGGGCAGGAAAATGTTAAAAATAGCTTGAATACAGTGAATTATGTAAGGGATAATGTATAGAACGCCGGTCATTATCGGGAAAATAAGTACCGACAGGGCGAACTGGTCTTGTTTCGCCCTGAAGGTACTTATTTTCCCGATAATGACCGGTGTTCTATACATTATCCCGCTTATTATACGGCTGTTTGCCAACTGTACACATACAAATAAACTTCATACACTTTTATGAAGGCAGAAAGGTTTATTTAATGATTTCCGCGGCAAATAGTTCCCAAAAGTTTGCGCGTTGCTTGTGTGTGGCGAGGCTGTGTGGCGAGGCTAGTAGCAGCACGGCTAGCTACTTATTGCTAGCCTAGCTACTTAGTTGAAGGTGCAGTTTGAGAGGAGCAATGGTGGTGAATCTCTGGGTAAGTTGAAAGTCGGACTTCCGTTAACTTCACAAGCGATTCCCCCAACTTCTCTCGCAGTGTCCGCCTGTCCGCTACTACTACTCGCGGAGTGATATGAAAGACCTGTATTACAAGCACAAACTCCGTTGCCATTGGCAACGGTCATTATTTTTTTCAGAGGTCTTCTATCAAAAAATAATGACCGGTAGAACGTTGGGAAATCACATTCAAATCAATGGAGCTTTCTACTTGCATTGTGAAGGGCCGTATAATAAATGCCGATGTTTGATATATTTTTTTTCTGTTGTAGACCAATACCATTTGCAAAAAGCTTTTTGGTAATTCGTTTCTACGCACCATAATCAATTCCTTTACGTAAGTAATATTTATAATAAACTTTGGGCCCTTTATTTCATTTTTTCTGATGACGTTGACTATTTTACGTATTGATTACAGGAGCGGTTCAGTGGTGGTCAATTCTACCCTTCAGTTCCAAAACCAATCAGTAACTCCATCAGCAACAGCAGCAGCCGAGCAGTTAAAGACAGAACTGACTTCTTCTACCGTGTTGTCTGTCATACCAGGCAGTATCAGTGTGACTGCAAGTATGTACCACAGATGTTCTGTAACTATTCCTTTCCTTGTATCATGTCAATATGAATCAAACTTTTCACATTGTTATGGTTTCAGTGTCCTCTGGAGGGAGTCTGCATCGCACAGTGCTGCCGGTCTCCATTTTGACATTGATCTTTGTGGTTATGACGCAGATCTTGTCAGATGTCTAGTCCTGATCCAAGCTGTGGTATTTACAAATATGTGCTATTTTCTGTGTAACTCAAATGCCAAGACAAAACAAGAGCACGATGAAATTTACCAATCTGATGTGGTAAAAAGATGTGCTATGACAGTTACAGTGTTTTACACATTCTTCAAATGGCAATTATCATATAACTACTTAGAGGACATGAGGCCTCATGTGTTCTGTATTATAAAGTATAAACAAGTGATGGCCAACCAGTACCTCCAGCACTTTACAAGTGGAGCTCTCCTGAAAGCTTTTCTTCATGTTTATTAAAGCTTGATTAATCAATGTTGATTACTGCCTTAGAGAAACATTTATCATTTATCACTGCACAGCAGTTAAAATTATGTTTATCACAATCTGCAAACATTAAATTGAAACTAACACTGTTTTGTTTCCTTGTATTGAAATATCTTAAGCCTCATATTTACTCAAAGGTTACCGTTTTTCTCAGCAGCACAGCAAAACACCAATACTGTTCAACTAATTATGTCTTTTTTTTTCTTTTTTTTTTTTACTTTATTTAACACCCAGTAAGTAGAATACAGTGACAAGAAGAAAAAAAGAAATATTAAACAATATGTACAGTAATAACAAATTCTTCTTGGTAGGAATTGTGAAAGATGGTTAGGTTAGGGGGAGAGAGAGAAAAAAAAAGAAAGAAAAAAAAGAGGGGGGGGATGGGCAACATTGAGTTCACAAGTTGAATGGCTATGATTAAGTTGAGTTATTTTGTTGAATTTGTGTGTGTGCGTGTGTCTATGATTGCTGTATAAGAGTGAAAGGTAAGGTATGTGTGTCCATTATTAGTATACTACGTAACATGACAGATAAATAAAAAATAATACAAAATACAAAATACAAAAATACAAAATAAAAAGGAAAGAAAATATATAATAGTAACAATAACAAATAAATAAATAAGTCAAATTTAAAAAAAATTTAGAGGAAAATTCAAAACAAGCGAAAAATTAAGAAATGAATACATGAAAATATATGAAAAGCATAGAGGACACTTAGAAATCATAATATATGTATATATATATATACATATACACACATACATACACACACATACATACATACATACATACACACACACATATATATATATATATATATATATATATATATATATATATATATACACATACATTTTCAATTTAGAATTATGTCAATAAAGTAGTCTGTCAATGATGACTTCAAAAAATCTCTTCAGATAGTAAATCTGTCCAAGTGTCATTGCAACTAGAACAAGTGCTTCAAAGAAGGACCACAACACCACTCTGCTGTTTGTGTTGTCATTGATTGCTCTGTGTATCCACTCGCGGACCTCCATGTACTCCTGCTCATGCTTTACAACTGTCATACTGTTCAACTAATTATGTCAATAAAGTAGTCTGTCAATGATGATATTATGATATGGCATGAGGATGATAATAATAACAATAATAATAATAATAATAATATTCCTCTTTATAAATTGATTAATGGCTACCAATCTGCCAATTAAGGGAATCACTTAGGGGCTGTTTACACCACTGTAACACGGCTGTACGCTGGTATCAGACGCACATACTGTATCAAACACTACAATGCACACTCAGCTCTTCTGAAAACTCAGGAGGAGAGAGTTTCATGTCTCAGCCGGAGGTCATCCCTGCCGCTTGATGTTATGTAGGGTTGCCAACTTGAGAACAGAAAAATAAGGGACACTTTTGGGCAACCGGGGTGAGTGGTGACAATGACATCAATAGACGACTTTAGAGCTTGTGATTTGTAATTACAGATTATTTTTTCATTTGCTGTAACCAGGTTTTTAATATATACATTCAAACAATGTTGGATCTATTTATTTATTTATGTTATATATTTGACCGGTTAAGCACTTTCTTTCTGTAAGGTCAGGTATTGCATGCTTATTAGCAGTGCTTAAAGTGGACTTTGGGAGGTGGTGGAACTACATTCGGTTGATATATGAAAGGCTGTGTGTACTGTATACATGTAACAGAAGGTGTTTTGTATTACTTTTAATTTATTTATTTTAGAAATTTTTATTTTTATTTATTTTTTAAACCATTTTACAGAATAACTCTGATGTATGCTCTTGTTTGAAATAAAGAATAAAAACTCTGCACCGCTGTTGCGCTCCCCTGACGAAGCAACAGCGGTGCAGAGTTTTTATTCTTTATTCTTTAATCTCATGTACTATTGAACTCATGCACGCTACTCAACTTACCCGGGATGTGCGTGTCTGTCTAACCCTCTTGTTTGAAATACTAAGAAAGTTAGAGCAACAGCCAGTCCTCCCCAGGAAATGTTTTATCAAATACAAGTTTGTGCAGTCTGGTGAATTTTAAGCAAAAATAAGCTGTTTAAATTAGCCTTATACAGTGATGAAAATCAGAACTGTCTACATTATGATTACTTTCTTAAAAAAGAAAGAAAAGACTGATTTTTATAGCTGCAATTAGACTACTTTTATTATTTATTCTATTTATTTATTGTTTTTTATGTACTGTCAAAATCCTGTGTTAGTGTTTCCCTGTGGGGCCCCATAGCAGGGGCCCCAGTCCCTCTGCTGCCCGTGTCAGCTCCGCCCCTGTTCCTCCTCCGTCTATAGCTGCTCATCGTTGAGTCTTTAGTGTTGCCAGAAAACACTAAAGACTCAGCTTTAACCACGATTCCAAACGTTTTTGTTACTTTTAAACCGGACAGATTCAGAGGATCAGATCAGAGGAGAGATTGTGTGGAAAAGGCCATTATAGTGTTGTAACCGCACGCCATAACCCCGCACCACTCCGCACTGTCCGCACGCCTTTGCTTTTCATTATGCTTCCTAAATTAATCTCTAAAACCAAAACTATGAGGCCGATTGATGTGGAATAAAAAGTGGGAACCCCTTAACGCCTGAATTAATTTCCAATTATAGAAAAAAAAATATTATCATTGTTTTTGCTTTCAAGCTGATGCTAAATTGAGTGGAGATTGTTAATTTATCTGTAGCACATAGTATAGATATAGTTTTAGGTATGTCGCTAATTAGCGACAACAGGCATAAATACAGCAGCTCACTGCTGCTGCTGCTGCTTTCATTACCTGATGTAGGGGAAAAAAGCAAGGTGCAGACAATTTATCTACATAACATAGACATCTCACCATTTTTATTATTAATTATCATATAGGTGAATGAATGCCACCAGATGGCTATTGCAGTTTTCCATTATGGCCTGACGTCGTTAATTCGCGACATACCTAAATCTTCAAATAACAAAAAAAATATCCATCACACAAAGTTCATTCCAATAAATAATCTAAAGATGGAAACGATGAGCAGCTACATATTTTGTTTTAACACAACTCAACTTACATTTGAAGATGCTATTTCCGCAAAGTAGCTACCAAAACCCGGATGTGGTTCCTTCTCTAACCAGTCCTACGAGAAACTAGTGCCTGCAAAAGGTTCCTAGGTACGGCATGGATGTGGGCAAACAGACATCAAGGGAAACATGCATTATTTTAGCCACAGTCTTGCAAGA
Organism: Neogobius melanostomus; assembly: GCA_007210695.1. Taxonomy (NCBI): domain Eukaryota; kingdom Metazoa; phylum Chordata; class Actinopteri; order Gobiiformes; family Gobiidae; genus Neogobius; species Neogobius melanostomus. The sequence continues at coordinate 42,768 of VHKM01001093.1, forward strand.
AGAGGTATGTCATGAATTAGAGACACTAGGCGTTAAGGGGTTAAAGCTTGGGAACAGTAGACTCTGTTTATGGATTAGTTTATGTCCATAAAGTTGATGATTTCATGATAAATGCTGTTATATTGAGGCGCATTAAACTGGCTAGATACGGGACACACCTTTATTTTTAAAAATACGGGACGATTCCGTATTTCAAGGGACGGTTGGCAACCCAAATGTCATGTCAAATGCACAAACAAGAGAACAGTCACCGCCCCGGTCTGAACACTATTTGACTAACTGACAATTGACAAATATTTTTCAATATTTGATAATATTTTCAAGCTTCTCACATTTATATTTAGTCAATATTTAGTCTGAAACTAATTTGCAATACGTTTACTTTAGAAAGCACCAGAGTTGCCTCAGAAAGCCACAACATCCAAATGTTTTCAGGAAGTTGAAACAGTGCCTAAAGGGCCTATCTCACCAGCTTGGAGAACAGTTGGAGACTCGAGTTGCCGCTGGTCACGGAGATGTCTCTGAGACGTCCCTTGGAGATACAGGTAGTCTTGGTGAAAAAGCACCTTTGATTTCAGATGAGACTAAATAGAGTCTCCATGCAGTCTCCATGTGGGCGCGGTCTCTGTGTGAGACTGTGTAGACATCTCAGAGACCATGCGGAGACTCTGCTTAAATCGAAGGTGTTTGTTTTACCTGGAGACTCGTTTTATCTCCAAGGGCCGTCTCTGAGACATCTCCATGACCAGCGGCAACTTGAGTCAATACCTTTTACCGCAATTCTCAAAAATCTTAGAGAAGGTTTTTAACTCTAGACTTGACAGCTTTATTGAAAGAAATAAATTACTCTCTGATAATCAGAGCACTCTTTGATATAACTGATGAAATAACTAATTCTGTAGACAAGAAGAAATATGCAATTGGGTTATTTATTGACCTGAGTAAAGCGTTCGATACAATAAACTATAATATATTAATTAACAAACTAGAACATTATGGGATTAGGGGTGTAGCTCTACAGTGGGTTACCAGTTACTTAAAAAGTAGAAAACAATGTGTGAAAATAGGTGATTATCAGTCGAGTTGTCGACAAATTGTGTGTGGTTTACCTCAAGGTTCCATTCTGGGCCCAAAATTGTTTAACATGTACATTAACGACATTTGTAAAACGTCTCAAGTACTTAAATTTATCTTGTTTGCAGACGATACAAATATTTTTGCATCGGGAGACGATTTACAACAACTGTGTCAAATTGTTAACTTGGAACTCAAAAGTGTCAATAAGTGGTTCAAACTAAATACATTATCCTTAAATCTGAGTAAAAGCAAAATGATGATATTCGGCTGTAACTGTAATTCCAATGCTCAGGAAGCAATTCAGATAGAGGGTGTTGTCATAGAGCGAGTGCATGAAATCAAATTCCTTGGAGTTATTATAGATGATAAAATGACTTGGAAATCGCACATTAAATATATAACTACCAAAATTTCTAGAAGCATTTCAGTAATAGCAAAAGCAAAGCACATTTTAAATATCAAAGCTCTACATATCTTATACTGTTCTCTGATTTTGCCCTATTTATATTATTGTACTGTGGTTTGGGGTAGTACTTATAAAAACACATTAAAACCAATAGTATTGTTGCAAAAAAGAGCTATCCGAGTAATTCATAAAGTTGGGTTTTTGGACCACACAAACACAAACAATGGTCAAATAGTTGACCATTGTTTGTTTATATCTGTAAACAAATGTTTTCCTGACAAGTTATGAGATGCTATTTCTGTGCAAGAGCTTTTTTTAGGCAATGTGTTAGTTGTGCTTTGAAAGTACAAGACTTTATTATATTGCATTCTTTTATTCTCATAAAACAAAGCAAAGTGACTTCAATTGAAATGTAAATTACAATCGATGTGGTATAAATCCAATGTAGTGCCCATCAGGATCAGAAAATGTGTCTGAATTAGTCTCCACGTGTGGCACTTTAGATATGAAGTTCTCTAGAGGTGGGCATTTCCCGGCAGTGGGCACATCTGCACCGGGAGGCTGATTTTCAGTGGGTGAGTGTCTTCCAGGAGGTGCAGTGTGAGAGGTGATGTCAAACAGAACACCAGGGTCTTTGTCCTCCACCCTGAATAACACGTCTTGATCTCCAGAGTCATATTCTGTATGTGTCCTACTCCCTATACAAAAAGAAAGTGTAGTTTTGTTAGTTTATTACAATTGATGTAAATGGTTATGCAGATGTCTGAAGGGACTTAGATGTTCGAAGTGTAGCCTCTGCTTTATGAACACGGGCTGAATCCTCTTCACTAAAGTCTAAGCTGGGTCTCCAGCTGCCTCTGGCCACAGATGCTTTTGGAGATCGTTTGCTTGATACTGCAGGTGGAGTCTCTCACAGAGTTTTGAAGACAAAGATAAAAAATAATTAGAAAAAACAAAACATAAGCAATAAGGCCCAAATCTAAAGTGGTTTAAAACACAAAAAAGATGACAGACAGGACCGGACAGTAAATCGTACGCTAACTTTGTAACTGTTAGCATCATAAAAGTAAACCATGTTGCATGCTAAACTATGTCAAAACTACATGTTCACTGGATATGCCCGTTTAATTGAAATGTTAGTACAGAGTTAGCTGCATAAACGTGTTATCCCCAAAAACACAAACATGTTGTACCATAAATGCATCGTTACCTCGGATAACTCCATTGTTGACACTGTCACCGTAATGTCTCCTCCTCGTCACTTCTTGGCCCATTGAACCTCGCGCGTGCACGTGAAAACAGGCGTGGCTTCCAAGACAAATCAGGAAGGGAGGGGGAGGGAGCTTGGGCCGTTTTTTTCAAAAAGAGTCCCTCTCTCTCTCTCTTTCTGACAACATCCAGACTATCACTTTAATCAATTCAGTGTAAAAACACTGAACACTGAAAGGCTGTTCTGAAAACTATAATGTAGTATTTTGTATTATTGATATAAGATAATGATGATATTTTTAGAAACATTTTTAAAGAGGGCAGCGCCCCAGCGCCCCCTATTGACCAGCTGCCACTGAACAGTAGTATTCTAACACAAACAAAAATAAGTAAATGATCCTGTGTCACTGAGCAGCCTCCATTTTGGAGTGGTAAACGATTGCACTTTGGACCTCAGGCATATCTAGTTGTGGGCCGCTGCGCTAAGTTGTTACCCCTTAGCAACAACTAGTAGCTTGCAGTGTGTGCGGTCAGGGGTGTGCGGTCAGGGGAGGCACCAGTCATCCTGGAAAATAAATAAATAAAAAAATACAATAAACTTTATAAAAACAAGCCCCTTCTCTGAAGATGATAGGGATTCCAATGATCAATCTCATGGTTAAAAAATGGCCAAATGTTTTATCAGTTGTCGATATGGTGTAAAGAGGGCGGAGCTGCGGCGAGCACACTGACCTCGGCTCATTCACTCAGCGCTCTCTCCCATTCGATGCTTTTTTGCCACCCAGAGGCGTAGTTTGCCATAAGGCAAGGCAGGCAGCTGCCTGGGGCCCCCAAACCAGCAGGGGCCCCCAGAGGGCCAACAGATTTGACAGAAACGACCAAGAGAATAAAGTCAGTGACAAGGGCCATTTCTCAATCTGTGTACTTGTGCGGACTTGTGTGCTCGTGGACTTGTGAATCGTCAGTCCTGTTCCAATTCAAAGTTTGCTTCTCAGCAAGTCCGCTGTAAATCCCCGGATGAGAACTTGCTCCGCCCGTTTTACCGAGGATGCATCAGAGGAGACTTGTGCGTTCTCCGCCAGCTATATTTCCCACAATCCGTTTGGCTTTGAGCATGTGGATCACCGCGAGCCTCGGCCTGCAGCGGCTCCCCCTCCGCTCACACCGAGTTGCGCTCCAGCTGATCAACAGCTGATCATGTGCATGTAAATAAATGTGGAGGTGTGACCGGTTTAAGAGTCTTTAGAAGTGTCTCCAGCTCAAGATGGTTTACTGAGCAGAAGTGTTAAAACAACTTGGTCATGCTTTCATTTTCTCATAATGATCAGCAATAGATTCATTTAAAGTCGTATGGTCATGGACAGGTTATTGAGGACAAATGCATTTTATTTTGACATTGTTTTATTAAGGGGGCACTGCAGACACATTTTTATATGGGAACTTCTAAAACAGTTTCATATTTAAAGTTGAAATTGTTTGTTCGTTTTCAGAATAATTTGCAACCCCCAAACAAATTAATGAATAATGTTTGACCTATTTTTTTTTATTAGGCCCGAGCGGCCTGCCGTCGCAAGGGCCTATTGTAATCGCAACGCAGTGCACCTCTGGTGTGGGCCCTTTATATTTATATTTAATATTGCAGGAAAATGAATGGGGGTATATGGCCAACTGTCATATACCCCCATTCGCGCTCGTCATCCACCTCCGAGCCCCACGGCTGCATGGGGGTCGTTGAGAGCTTTCCAAAAATGTATAATATGTTGTTTGATATTGTTTTTGCAAGAAATCTTTCTTTCTTTCTTTCTTTCTTTCTTTCTTTTTCTGCTCTTTGAGCAGGAATTTCACCCCCTGAACATATTCGAAAACTCACCAAACTTTGCCCAAAATTCAGGTCCAGTGAAAAATTAATTTAAATGTGTGTTTCGTATTGGTGAAATAAAAAATGCCTACAAAAGTGAAATTACATTACGCCTATGCAGGAGGGGCCAATGTTAACTTTGTCGTAGAGTGACGAGATTCGGTCCCCCTGACAAACCGGAAGTCCGCTATTTTGATAGGAAGTGTGCTGAGTCAGCGTTTTCGATGACGTCGCATTTTAACGAACTCCTCCTAGTAGTCCGGGAGCCAGACCCCCTCCTCAGGCACATTTTTGCTACCTTTTTCAAACTAATACGTATCTTTCAGTAGAGTATCCCTTGGGTCATTTCCAGTGGGGACCCCCCCATTGCAACTCGGCCCCGTTCGGCTGTGGGACCCCAAAAACCACTTTAGCGGGACAGGCTTCAGACGGAACTTTGTGATTCTATCCAAAGTAGTGCTGTGGTCACAGACAGAGTCACAGATTAATGAAATTTAGAACAAAGAAAGCTGACATGATGAGGAACAAAGTAATGACAGTCTTGGGCTTTAGCTTTTTCTTTTTCCATATATTAAACTATATATCTACAAAAATGCTAAATAAATGTCATACAGATTTTTAAAAAAGCACTTCACAAATGAGTGCATTATTGTCTTTTGTGTTTATCTTTACCATTTCAAATGTGAATGAATGAATGAAGAAAACTGCCCCAACTCATTAGCTTCACATTAAGCCCAAGATGAGCTCAGTACCTCAAACGGATCTCCAGCTCTAACAGAAAATGTGTTCCATTCTCCCTCTCTGAGGGGTGGGATTCTCATGCATTTGTCCATATAGGCCTGTGAGACCATGCCATGGAAAAGTTACAACTTTTAGGACAACAGTTCAACGTGACCTTTTTGTTTTGGCTTCAAACTTGGCACAGTTGATGTTGATATACTAAATATTCTGTGAGTCAAATTTGAGCTGCATATCTTTTTTAATTTATGAGATTTAGGGGATTTCAAAGGGGGTAGGGTCAAAATCAGGCCTTGATGCAATGAACAAGTTTCAGTAACTTTAGGGACGTTAGACGTTTGTGACTGTTGGGAATTTTATTACTTATTTCTACTTTTCAAAATATCTTTAACAATTAATACAGAATAGTTTGCCAGTGTCATCACTAAATAAGATACACGATGGTTTAAGGCAGGGGTCCTTGAGACTTTTTTAACGTGTAAAACACTTAATTTTCTTGAATCAAATACAAATGCAGTTATTTCAAATGCCCCAAAACATTCCTTTGGTCATAAAAAGAATTTCTACCAATTTTTGTCTAATTCCAACATTGTTTAGGGGTCCACCTCAATAAGCAAGATTTGCATTGGATTATATGGGCATTATATTGCCATATTCATGTAGTTGAATGTTATTTGCTGTTGACCTCTTTACTTATGTAATATTTTACAATGGTACTGAATTTGATTAAATAACTATTCTTTGCTTGTTTATTCAAGTTGTTTGTGAAGTCTGCAATCTTTGAAAGTGAGTTTTTCCAAAATATTTAAATTTTATCTAATTTTGTATTAAACCTTTTTTTTATTGAACTTATTATGTTATACTTTCATGTTGTCGCAATTCTAGAGCCTGTTTTACAAATGTTATATGCAAACTGTTATTAGTCATTACAGGGCTGTTAGATTTAGCACATGTTGACTGTTAACACATTGAGTGCCGCGCTGTTTTGGGGATTTAGCTGTAGAGTGCCAATAATTCAGACCATTTTTTCATGACCACAGCATCGAATACAGGTCACGTAACTGCAGCCTGTATGACAGTCCAGAAGCAGCTTGGACAAGTTCTCCTTTGGTCAGCCTGCCGTCACCATGTTGGTGAAATGATCCTGTCTCATGTTTTTGATGATCTGAAGATTGAGGTCTCCAGTCTCCAGACGTCACCTTGTTTACAAGATTTCGTAAGAGTTTCCAAATGTTGACAGTGCCATCTAAAAGCACTGATGAACAGCTATCTCGATTGAACTTGACATCATTTAACCACGAGACACTTCAGATTGTAGATACATGTTGAACCAGTGTTCTCCAGCCATCCAAATCAGAGCTTTTGCTACGCCAAGATGATTATCAAGAATTTGTTGAGCTGTGCACAGTGTTCCTTGATGGAGAAACTAAAGATCATCCTGTTCCTCTTGCTCTGTGGAGCAGTAAGGTGTCTGACGCTGAACGGCGAGCCCTTGCAGACAGTCTGCTGGCTGTTAAACCAGAAACGGCCCTCTTGGCACCACAGAACTGGTTTGGAACAGGCTTTGGCAAGCCAAGGTTTCCAGCAAATGTTACTCTGACCACAACTCTTGCTGATTTAGCTAGTATTGATTCCTGGTACACATTCACTCTTCTTCAGCTGAACGCTGAGTTCATGACTGAAGAAGTTGTGAACTGGCCAAATTCTGCTGCTTACCAAGCTTCTCTCTGCAACCTTGAATCACTGAATGTTGTCAATGACTGTGCTGAGAGAGGTGTTAAGCTTAGCTCAGATTTCTTGGCATCAGCAAGGGGTGAAGAACATTACCAGAACGTGCTGCAAGTTGTTGAGAAGGACCGTAAAGAACAGCACAACTTGCGAAAAGGCAAAGGACATAGCGACTGACTGAAGAATCTACCAAATAACTACCATTGACTTTAAAACATTGCTAAATGTAGGATCAATTTAACTATATTTAACTTTTTAAACATTGGATAAATCATTTAGAACAATGTTGAAAACAACATATACTATCTGAATTCATTGCGTTGAAACTATTGTCTTCGATGAGTTGAAACATTTTAAAAGATGTAGTGAATGGTTAATGTTATATAATAAACACCGCTAAACACCCGTTGTATAAATTGTACTATTGCAATATCTATATACAACTCTGCATGCAATATTATTTAATATAATGACAATGGAAATATGCGCCAAATGGCGAATTTTCGATATTTTGATAACATTCATTTGAATGGTGGTCCACCTAAATGTACTTCAAACTTCACCAAACTTTGCCATACATTTTCTTTTTTTATATATAAAAAAACTAGACAAGGGACAAAATGATCCATTGAAGTACAGTATGGGGCGTTTGATGCACCCTAATATATATATATATATATATATATATATATATACACAGTGCCTTGCGAAAGTACTAATACACCTTGAACCTTTGCACATTTTGTCATGTTTACAACAGTAAACATAAAGATTTTATTTTGATGTTTTTACTGAAAGTTCACACACAAGTAACAGACAACTGTGAAGTGAAAGCAAAATGATACATGATTCTGTTGAAAAAATTGGCAGGCTGGAGTGCCACTTGGGTGTAAAAGAGCATGACACTTTGTGCTTTGGGTGCTCTTCAGTGCAGTGACCAGTTTCAGCAAAAAAATGAATAAACTGAGACACTCCAAAAGTAAAGGCCTTCCTCAGGGCAAGCTTGAGATGGCTGCCTCTTGGATTTATACCCTCAAAGCCATGGAGTTCCCAGGCCTTAATGGAGAATTAGATGTGTCAGTATTTTTTGTAAAATGTATGGGTCTAATCTTGTACAAATAATTATGTACAAATAATTATTCACATTTCTCTGTTAAGTCTTGTAAATAATGTACAGAACAGTGTTTTATATTATACATTGTACATATTTTAATGTTTTGTATTCTATGAACCAGGTGACAAAGAACACACCCACCTTTGACCAACCCACTTGGGACATGTGACCAATGCTGTAAGCTTATAGCTGTACAGAGGCAGCCATCTCGAGTTTGCCCTGAGGAAGGCCTAGAGCCGAAACGCTTTGGCAATGATTTTATCTTATCACGTATTAATAAAGGCTTTTTATTATCTCTACATTTGGAGGGCCTCAGTTTATTTGATTTTTTGCTGATACATGATTCTGTTATTTTACAAAAAATAGAAAAGTGAAAAGTGGGGTGTGCATAAGTATTCATACAGCATTTTCTGAGTGCATTAAATTGCCTTTATAACATTCCTAATGACTGCAGAATGTTCACACCTTGCCCTAACCATTAAATAGAGGCCACCTGTGTGTAATCTACTCTCAGTATAATTCCAGCTGTTCTGTGAGGGCCTCAGAGCTAGGGTCAGAGTGTATTGGTCACTAAGCAACATCATGAAGGCCAAGGAGCACACCAGAGAGGTCAGGGATAAAGCTGTGGAGAAGTTTAAAGCAGCGTTAAGTTATACAAAGATTTCCCAAGATTTGAACATCTCACGGAGCACTGTTCAATCCATCATTCAGAAATGGAAAGAGTATAGCACCACTGTGAACTTACCAAGACACGGCCGTCCACCTAAACTAACAGACCGAACAAGAAGAGCACTGGTCAGAAATGTAACCAAGTGCCCCAAGATAACTCTGGAGGAGCTGCGACGTACTGCCACTGAGCTGGGGGAATCTGTACATGGGACAACTATAAGTCGTACTCTACACAAATCTGGCCTTCATGGACGAGTGGCAAGAAGAAAGCCATTATTGAAAGGAGGCCATAAGAAATCCCGTTTGAAGTTTGCTAGAAGTCATATGGAGGACACAGCTACCATGTGGAAGAAGGTGCTTTGGTCAGATGAGACAAAAATTGAACTTTTTGGCCCAAATGCAAAACGTTATGTATGGAGCAAACCTAACACTGCTCATCGTCCTGAGTGCACCATCCCCAGTGTCAAATATGGTGGGGGGAGCATCATGCTATGGGGCTGCTTTTCCTCAGCGGGGACTGGGAAGATTGTAAGAATAGTTGGGAAGATGGATGGAGCAGGCTCCTCATCAAGTGCACATCTCATCTGCACATGCGTGGGTCAGTCAGGTTCCTAAAATTCGAAATGTGTGAGCGAGTTCAAGTAGAAGACCATGAACACTGACGTATATTGAGCCATAACTGTCAACCGTAAGGTTGCTTGTTTTCGTCTCATTCATTTATTTATTTATTTATTTATTTTTATTGTAAGTTTTAAGACAGTTACAAAACATAGACAACAGAGACAGCCAAAACAACAGACAACAGATCTCAAGTGTCTCAAGACACTGAACCAAAAAAACAAACAAAGAATTTAGGCTGTATATATACTGATATACTGTCCCTGTAAGCACATCCCTTCTGCCCTACCGACCTGTTTTGTTGCTATTTTGAGAATTTTTACCAAGAAGCTTTTAGATTTGGGTAAAGCCAAACTGGAGAAAATGTGCGGTTCAGGTGGGGGCTCCGCCACGTGCTTTTGTTTACGTCTCAGTCTGGTTAAGGTGCGCGGTAGATTGTGGATGTACAGTGAAAATATCAGCGTTTATCATGCAGCCACCGCCAAGGACTATTGCTTTCTTCTCGTTAGCATTGTGTTAGCGGCAGCGCTAATCACGCCATTCTCTCACTGCTACTACACGCTCTGACGATCAGAGGATTCACACGTCTCCTCCACAGAGATATAAGTGAGCCTGTGCTGCTTGTAAAGAGTAAAGAGTCGTTTGTGGCTCAGTTTAGGAGGCTTATGTTTGGGAATGTTGTGGATAAAGAACTTATCTCAAAAGCATAATGACGGTTCATGACCATTAAGTATCCTCGGAGGCGATGTGCCTTTATTTACCTTTGCATCTACCACATATGCGCTCCGTAGGTAGTACAGACGCTAGATATAAACATTAAACTGCTGTATGAAAAGTGTTGGAAACTACGATCCGAGGCAGGAGTCCGTGTCATGTCTTATTTTGCTGAGGAAATGTGCTGTTTAAGCTGAAATGTCACTAAATGGCTGCGAGTCAAAGAGAAAGTAAAGTGTCTGTGTTTGGCTCCTCATGTCGCCGTCTCCTTCTGTCAATGTTCTTCTCTTTCTTCATATTGTCCAAAGTTACATCCCAAAACCAAAATGCTGCTCCCAGTTCCAGTGTGTTTTGGCGTGTGCTCCATCTGGCCTCTCCGTGTCCATCAATAACACGCATCTGAAGCAACTACGAGTCGCAGCTCAGACCGGGATTTGATTGGCCGAAATAATAAATCATAAATAGTTTATTTTGTATTAATTGGGAGTTTGATTTCCTAAAACTTTTCCAACTAGTTAAAGCAGACGTTTGTTCTTACTTTTCCTGCACTTTAGTGTGGGTGATGTTACTGACTGGATCAGTGAGTTTTATCTTTTTTTTAATATCTATATAATTTATCTTTTTCATTTATTTACAGACTGTGTTAAGTTTTTAAGAAGTGCAGTCCACATGTCCAATTTTGAATAGGTCAGGCAACAATTTGGTTTGCTTTATTGTTGCAATTTTCACTTCAAATTAATCTAATGAAACAGACTGATTTATTGCTTGTGTTAGGTGAAAAATACATGAGAAGAGGACTTTGCAACAATAATCGCATATTTAATCGCAATCGCAATAATGAAGAAAAAAAAACAATTCGATTATTTTCCAAAATCCTTCAGCCCTATTCCTTTGTTGCTTATTTGTCTCCATTTCACCGCTTTTTCGGTCTCGGTTTTTTTATCGCTCTTTTGACGCTGTTTTTAGATTCGGGTAAAGCCAAACTGGAGAAAATGTGCTCGGGACAGGCGGGGGTTTGGTGGTTTTTAAAGTGTCTCTTGTGCCCTCTCCAATAACCTTTACTTGGTGGTACCCAGAGTCCCTCAGCGCCAGATGGCGCTGTAACCCCAATGTTTCCCCCTCTGCTCCCTCTCCGCTATTGGCTCTTCTCCCTCCGGGGGCCGGCTTTAGACCCTTTGTGTTCGCCTGATAGGCCTTTCCCCTCTTTCCTCTGCATCGTAATTGGCTCCTGAGTGCTTTGGACCTAGTCTTTTTTCCCCCATCTCCTTGTGTTGTTTTGCCCCTTTCGCTCGTTATCCCCCCGTGTCCGGACAACCAAACCGATTTTAGATACCCACCTCTGCGGGATAAGAATGACCTCCAGGACCCTCTGGTGTTGGGCCTGAATACGCCAGCCCGGAGCCGGGCGTATGTGCGTGTGGAGAATAGGCGCATTGCTGGCATTCCTCCAGGGGAAGTGTGAACATGATGGTCATTATTATCCCGACACTCCTGCGCTTTGGAGACTGACGAAATCCTGGGTCACTTCTTCTTATTCGAGGCTGGATTCCAGCAGACGTGTTTGGGGGAGCGTTTCTTATGATCGTGATTTTTGGATTTGGAAACTGCGGGTTCTTACCCGCGATAGGTAAGGCCGTGCAATACATCGCCAAAGTATCGTTACTGATTAGTAAATCCATATCGCAGTTGGGACACACATTTTCCGCTATAACAAAGCTCGAACCAAAGCCACAAAGCAGCAAACAAAAGAAGACGTAAAAAAGTTCAGCTTTACTGAGGGTTCTCCCATTCTAGCCTTGTTTGTACACAAAAAAAATGTAATAACACAAAATTACATGTGTTTTTAACCTTAACCCCCTGTCTGAGCCGAGCACATTTTCTCCAGCTCAGCTTTACCCAAATCTAAAAGCGTTTTGGAAAAAAGGCCAAAATAGCAGCAAAAAATAGACAAAAACAAGGATGAATACCCAGATGAAAATAAAATATACTTAGTATACTCAAATTTAATATACTAAATATATTTTAGAAATGATTGTAAAATAAACTTTAAGTGTGCTCTTTTGAAACAACTTATTTTGTGCTTAGTAAATTTAAATTGAATTTAAATAGAATTATAAGTAAATTGAAAGTCTACTTAATATATTTTTGTGTGCTTAAATGGAACAACTTTATGTACACTTACTATACTTAAAATATATTTGAATTTTTGTATTTAATTCATGACTGAATAATACATTTCAATGTGACTAAGTATATTCATAATATCTTTGCATTTAACTTATAATATAAATCAAAATAGATTTTAAATATCCAATAAGTTTTTCCATAATATACTTTATAAACCTTTAATTAGTATTTAAAAAAAAAAAACACTTGATACAATGCAATCCATTTTATTATGCACAGAACAGTTGCATAACGTGCAATACACTGAACATTTTCTTATGTTTAACCTCTTACCTCCCACCTTTAACGGTTGCATTTTCTTCAGTTCAGCTTTATCCAAATCTAAAGGCTCCTTGACTGAAGCCAGTGTAACACCTCAAACCTACAAAACTGATCTTTTTCCTTGTTACCATCACTTAAGCGTTTTTTTCCCCCTGTCACTTTTTAGTCACATTTGTCAATTTTTCGTCGCATGTGTCACTTTTTTTTTTCTTTCCATTTTTGTCACTTGTATGCCGCTTTTGTCAATTTCTTTGTTGCATTTCTGTCACTTTTTGACGTATTTTGTCTGTTTTTCGTCGCATTTTTGGTGCGTTTTCAAAGCCAAACTAAAGAAAATGTGCTCTGTTCAGGTGGGGGTTAAGACGTTACGTTAACATAACAGTGGATATAACCCAAATTAAAATACATAAAATGAACAATCAGCCATAAAATAAAAGTATTCATTCTCTCTTTTGGTAGAATTGCTCATTGTTGCACTTCCGTCTTAGAGCTGCACGCACCTCGGAAATTGTGGTTCCTGGAAATTGTTCAATGACTGCATCTGTAAAAAACATTCAAAATCAGTTATACAAATACTGTATTAGTGATTGATTGATTTTTGATTGATTTTTTTATTTCGAGCTACACAACACACAACACAGGCACAAAAGCCAGAAAAAATATAATAAAAGAAAAAAAAAATTAACATTCTAGCTCGAAAAGGAGTGGGAAGAAGACAAGCTTATTGACTCCCACCCCTGTTCGTAAACTTAAATAATAATGTGGTTGCAACAGTAACAATGTTTAGTTCTTAGTATCTTACAAAACAATTAAGTTGGTTACATATTTACAGATTAAGTCAACATTCATAGTATGTTACACTTTATAACAAGTTTATAATTTTGTTTCCTATACCCATTTTATTACCATGTTGGTATTACTGTTATTCACCATCATCATTACATCATTACAGCCCATATAACATTAGTCTGTATCAAAGTGTTTGAATGATACATAACATACTCCACATTTATTCATGAAAGGCACAATGATCGCAGACTGATTGATGCTCATGATAACAAGATTAGTCTTAATGATGTGTGTTAAAAAGGACTCGGGGCTTTTCTTTTTCCTTTTCTGTGTCTGGACCTGCTGCCAGAGGGGAGCAGCCCCCGAGCAACAGGACCATCATTTATTAAGTGTCCTATACTATGCATTAAAAGAGACAAGTTTTAGGAGTCTGCTGCCAGAAGAGGGTTTCCTCGAGCTGCCGGCCCCCACATGTCTGCCCTGTACTACGGGTTATGTTGATTGCAGAGTACGTGGATATGTGCATGTTTTAATTGTAAGACTTTAATTCCTTTATATTACCATCAGCATCAATAGCAATACTGCTGTCTGGATCGCTTAAATTTGATTCTAAGAATAATATATAAATTGTTAGGTATTTATCCTGGGCTGTTAAAATAATGCTGATAACACAACAGCAATAGTAATAACAATGGCAATAACAATTACCCCTCCTAATCAATACAAGACACAATACATTTTAAATAGCTATGATTAATAAAAATAAAGACAAGAAAAAAGAAAGAAAGAAAACGACAGCAAAACAAAATACAAAACAAAAATACAGTCAAGACATACAGTATAGTTAATGTAAGATATTACTAATACAATATATTCACCTAGTTATTTCTTATTTACTAAATTAACTATTATATCCTCTTACAATAATAATAACAATAATAACAATAATAATACCAGTAATGGTATTATTTTTATGTAACACCCTTTAGCAATCAAGTCCCATTTCCTCCTCCTGGTACTTTGACCATACCATTTTTTATATCTTGATTTGAAATGATGAATATTTGGACATTGTTTGTGCTCTGCCCCCAATTTGTTCCAGAGTTTAACTCCACATACAGACACAAACATACTTTTCCTAGTGGAAGACACTGCTTGAACCTTAAAGTTATCACACCCCCTCAGGTTATATCCCCCTTCTGTGCGTGCAAAAAGCATTTGTATCCTTGCAGGTAGCACATTTTTGTTGGCTTTAAACAGAAGTTGGGCAGTAGAGAAATCAACTAAATCAGACATTTTTAACAGTTTAGACTGCAGAAATAATATATTAGTGTGATCATAATATCCTACTTTATGTATAATTCTTACAGCCCGTTTTTGGAGTATAACAAGGGGGTGTAATGAACTTTTATAGTTATTGCCCCAAACTTCTACACAGTAATTTAGATATGGCAAAACTAATGAACCATATAATAGAAATAATGCATTGTAATTTAAGAAAAACTTTGCTTTATTAATGATTGAGATGCTTTTGGAGACTTTACCTTGTATGTGTCTTATGTGTGGTTTCCAGCTTAATTTACTGTCAATGGTGACTCCTAAGAATTTAATTTCAGATACTGTATCTAAGACTACACCGTCTATATTTACTGGGTCTGGTTTTCCGTTATAACTACCAAAGAACATTACTTTTGTTTTATTTAAGTTGAGGGACAATTTGTTAATGTCCATCCATGTTTTCAATTTCCTTAGTTCACAATTTATGTTAGTTACTAAATTACTATAATTGTCGTTAGAATAGAAAATGTTTGTGTCATCTGCGAAAATGACTAATTTTAATAATTTTGACACATTAAAAATGTCATTAATATATAAATTGAACAACTTTGGTCCTAAGACAGATCCCTGTGGGACCCCACAACCAATGTCCAAATAACCTGATGTAAACTCCCCCATCTTCACATACTGTTGTCTCCCAGTTAAATAGCTTTGAATCCAGTTCAAAGCCACTCCCCTTATGCCGTATCTATCTAATTTTTTTAATAATATAGAATGATTAAGTGTATCAAATGCTTTTTTCAAGTCAATGAATATTCCAGCTGCATGTTTCTTTCCCTCTAAGCAATTAGTAATCTCTTCTATTGCATCGATGATGGCCATTGAAGTTGACCTTGCTGCTCGAAACCCGTACTGACCTTCATTAATTAGTTTATGCTTATCTATGAAATTGTCCATTCTGCTGTTATAAAGTTTCTCTAAGATTTTGGAAAACTGGGGGAGCAGAGAGACAGGTCTGTAGTTAGTGAAGATGTGTTTGTTCCCATTTTTATGTATAGGTATAACTTTTGCAATTTTCATTTTATTGGGAATGTTCCTGTTTGAAACGATAAGTTGCATAATTATGTAGGTTAATGGTTTCACTATACTATATATAATTTGTTTAACCAGTGTCATGTCTATATCAAAACAGTCTGTAGACGATTTGTTCTTACACCCGTTAACGACATCTATTATTTCTGTTTCAGTTACTCCAGACAAAAACATCGTTTTTGAATTAATGTCTATCAATGACTCCATTTCGTTGCTACTACACTCCGGAATTTCTGCTGCCAGATCTGGTCCAACATTTACAAAAAAACTATTAAGCTTTTCCACAATATCATTCATATTATGATTGTCATTGTTCCCATCAATGAAATAGTTTGGATATGAATTATTTTTGCATTACCTTTGATTATAGTGTTTAGTATTCCCCATACCCCTTTCATGTTGCTCTTGTTTTTATATAATAGATTGGTATAATATAGTTTCTTACTATTCCTTAATATATCGGTCAGTTTATTTTTATATATTTTATATCTGCTTTCAGATTCATCTGTTCTTAATCTAATGAATTGTCTATATAGAGAGTTTTTCTTCTTACAAGCATTATGTAAACCCTTGGTTAGCCACGGACATTTTGTCGTTTTACTGTTTTTACTAAATTTCCGAATTGGACAGTGTTTATTGTATGCTATACTAAAAATTTCCATGAAAGTATCATAAGCACTATCTACATCTTTCTTGTTATATACCTCGTTCCAATCTTGTTTTATTAAGTCACTATGAAGTGAGTATATTGAGTCTTCAGTTCTTACGCGTTTATAAAAATATTTTTGAGGTGATTTTTGATCTAACTCATTATCATCATACACCGTGAATACGGGCAGATGATCCGTTATATCACAAACCATTAGACCGCTGACATTTGTGAACTGCATATTATTAGTGAAGATGTTGTCAATGAGGGTAGCACTGCTCGCTGTTATTCTGCTAGGTCTTGTGATAGTCGGGTATAAACTCATACTGTACATGCGATTAATATACTCATCAGTTGTCTTGTGTTTATTTGGATTTAACAAGTCAATATAAGTCGAGTTTTTGGTTGTATAGGCATCGGGCTAGCTAGTTGTTGTATGCTGGTCTGGCGAGGCAGCCAACTAGCTGTTGCAGAGCTAGCTAGCTAGCTAGCTTCTCACACGCACTCTTCCAGATGTTCTTTGTCAATACCTGCAATGTCCTTATTCCTTTTACTGCATATGTCCATATTCCTTTAACCGTAACCAAATCCGTAACCAAACCAAAGTTATAATCCAAGGCAATCCAAGATATCAAACGTCACAAACGGAGCCACAAACAGAGCTCCGCACAACCACCGTGCACCGGAACCGGAAATAGTTCAGCCAAGAAGAGTGCAAGAAGAAGACTAAAATCACAAGTGATATTTAATCTGGGGACCACTAGTTAATTTTCTTGTAGGAGAGGTGTGGTTTACGATTGTCCGTAGCCGTTTATTGGGCGCTTTCGAATGTCTATCATTGTACCTGATGACATATGTCAGCCAAATGCTGTTCTTTTCAAATAAACAGTCGAGCTAAACTATTTTATGTTGTCATGTTGGTAAATACACTAAAAGCGTCCGTCTATCCAATAGTGCGTCATCGTCTTGCCGGCCCTCCCCGTTCTGTGATTGGTCCCCAAATCCAAGTGAAAATTTCGGCCATGTTCCACAGGCTGCCGAGCAGTTTGAAATGATTTGAGCGGTGCAGGCAGCATGAGTGTTCCCAGGCTACAAGAAGACAAGCCTTGAACCAGATTTTAGCAGGGTGAATAAAAACACTCACCTGTTATGGCCTGCACTTTGGAAACATCCAGTTGATTTTTTAAGGTTTCCCCTTTTCCGGATTCTCCAGTTAGGGTTGATGTTGCCAATATCTCCTTAGAGAAAACAAGGACAGCTAATTCTTGTGTGTAGATGGTCATACGCGATCGATTCAGCCGATGAAAAGCCCTCTTTGAAACAGCAACATTGTTTCCAGGCAAGTAGTGCTGTGGGAGGAGAGAAAAGTAGGCCTTTTAACTACTAAAGCTACTCAACAAACAACAACAACAACAACAACAACTACTACTTACCATTTCAACTTCACTGTCAGATGACAAAGATGATCTACACAATGACACATCTGTTGACTGGGTGTGGGACATTGAGAAGGAGGCTCTGATCTGCTCCACACACTCCTTCATTAATTTTAAGGTTTCTGGCAGTTCTTTAAGAAAAAAAAGAAAAAATTCAAAGCCAGGTTGTGATCAATATAGGTTACATTTTAAAATAATGTAACCTAATGTAACCTGTAATAATGACTTTCTGCCGCTTGTTACTGCAACGTATCTTGTGTTGCTCTAATTGGTTGATGCCGTCTGTCAATCACGCCCACCGGGAAATTGTTGAGATCACGCTCGCTCCCAGACTATATGTCTTTGAAAAATCTATGAAAAGGCATGTCGTTTGGCAGGCCAGGCAACAGTAATGGCAAATGCAAGCGACAGTGTCAAAGATTTTTTCTCCAAACTACAGGGTAGTTTTCATTTAATAAAAAGGTCAAATGAGTTTCAAACTGGTGTCAGAGGATTTGGTCGCCCAAAACGACAAAGCACGTCTGTATTGCAGAGAATGGCAATTCAACATTTTACAGGTCTGACCATCCACTCTGGGTTATTTTATGATCGTTTCATATGTGCAAGGGTTTTGTATCATTCATACAATAACACAACTCTTAAAAAGAGAAATAACTCAGTTGTACAGTTGAGTGATGGAAGGTATTGTGAAATATTAACACTAATAGATTTTACATCTGAAAATGGGTTGTCAGGTAAAGAAAGCTTCTGTGTGTTAAGGAACTGAGGGAAACTGATCACGTTTGGAGAGATGTACAGCTGAAGATATCTTCTACTTTTATTACTGAAGTGCTAAGGACCAGTAATGTATTTGCTGTAGATCCTCTGTCACTAAAACGTAAATGTGTGATGTTTGGATCCATGAACAAATTGTTTGTTTGTTCCTCTGCCAAACAATGTTGAACGAGATTAAAAGTGGGGAAATGTCAAGTCTCTTTTATGTTTATAGAGTTTTGGTTGAAAAAATATATATTTTTGCCATATTAAAAAGATAGTAATAGTAATAGTAATAGTTTACTTAATAATGCATGCTTTGTCAGTATGAAACATTGTGTACACCACTGAAATTGTTTCATTCAAACATAATATATAATACAGAAATCACAAGTATTTTTCAAATACATATAGGTTTAAATATAGAGATGATCTGTTTGAAAATACTGCCTAAAGTACAACTCGAGAAGTATTGGATATATATATGTTAATATATTTTTAAATGTGCATTTAAAATAAACTTTTTAAAAATACATAGACATTGTATTTTAAAGAAATATATTACGAAGTACAACTTCAGTAATATATTTAACTAAGATCTAAAGTATATTTTGGATAAAATATATTAAGTTATATTATTATAAAGTGTACCAAAATATATTATAAAACAATACATTTTAAGTATGATTTAAAAATGTATTTATTTTAAATTTGGAATACATTCTTAATAAGTACATGCAAATGACAATACATTCAAAATTTCAGAAAAATGCAGCCTATTTAAAATACACTTAAGTATATTATTTTTTCACCTGGGTATAGCCGCAAAGCGGCGATTATCGGCCCTCGCCGACCGCCCTGCCCAAAGCAAGGGGGCGCTTCGCGCCCTTTTGTCTCCCTCAATCTAAAATTATGGTATTACTGCTGCCTTTATGTTGTTTTGAACTTTTTTACCCTAGGGTCTTAGTTTTAGGATTTTGGAATGCGCTAACGTGCCCTCTCGGTATCTGACAAAGTTTTTCTCAGAAAAAAAAGTTTTTTGTGTATTTTGACAATGAGGAGCACTCCGCGCTCACTTTTACATTATACAGTAAAATTAGTATGAATTTGTATCACACTATATCTGCAAACTGAAGCATATTTTACATTTTACTTTTACACAGCCGCAGAACATCCACAAAGGTTGTCCAAGTACTTTGGATAACCTTTGGTTCCTCACTTCTCGCTGAATTATGGAGTTTAACATTTCTCCATCAGAATAAAATGGGACGTTCTGGTCATCGCTACGGCAACATCGTGAAAAATATGGCATAGGTGTAATTGACTTTTCTGATCGGAACGACCAAATAGAATGTTGTGCCAAATTATTAGAATTTTCGTAAAAGTAAAATTTGTACTCTCCATATAATTCCTATAGGGGGCGCTATCGCGCCCAATTAGAATTTTGCCAAATGAAAGTGTTTAGGACTGTGACTTTAACAACTGATAACAAAATGAGCGAAATCGGGCTTCATATGTGCGAATGGGAGCCATTTTTTGTTGGCAAAAAATCTCAAAATACTCGTACAGTTTAAACCGTAAAACTTAGAAAAGTAATTTGGATAACTTTTAAAGTTCTACTTCTCAAGATTATTTTCCACCCAAAATTAGCTCGTTCCGATAAACGCTCTAGGAGGAGATAGATTTTGTACGAAGTGTAAAATAAAGGCGGATTCCCGCTTTGCGGGCTGTCATCCAAAATGGCCGACATCCAATATGGCGGACGGCGTTGCTGTAATAATATATTTTGCTCAACATGTCATGAGGCACGTCTGTACCGATTTTTATGACGACAAACTTCATTTTTGGCCAAGTCCTATCTCGCAATGTTGAAAAAAACTGAGGTGGCGCTGTCGCGCCACTATTTTGAAATTCAAAATTTGGAAATAGTCAAAAGTTGTGTTGGATCGGGTTTGAATTTTGGGCCAAAATCTGTGACTTTTCGTCGATGTTCACTGGGTGAAAATTGCGACGGTGCGAAAGAAAGAAAGAAAGAAAGAAAGAAAGAAAGAATAATATTCCCATACGAAAACAATGTTCCCGCTTACGCGGGTACCATAAACTATATATTTTCGGAAAGTCCTCGCGCATTCCTACCTCATGGTAAAGGTCCTGGGTCACTGACGGGCACTTCATGCCCGTCAGTGACCCAGGGTTCTCAGTCGCCCATTGACTTTTATGTGCTCTGTACAATTACAATGTTGATTTTTGCATTATATATGTATGTGCACGGGACGTGCACAACAAGAAGAGCGCGTTAGTGCATGTTTGAGAGGAGGCGAGCGCTTCACGCTCGTTTTGTGCACTCCGTGCACTATACAATTACAAGAGCCCCATCGCCAGCCCTGATGGTGCTCGGGCCTAAAAATGCAACAAAAAGCGACAAGTGATGTGATGTAAAAAATGTAAAAGAAGTGACGACAAGGCGGCAACAACAAAAGGAAAAAGATGAGTTTGGATGAGTTTTGTAGGTCTTAGCTTTCAAATGAGGGGTTACACTGGCCTGAAGGCTGTGACCTTTTGGATTTGGGTAAAGCAGAACTGTAGAAAATGCAGGCGGGGCTTCAGAGGTTAGTGTAATGGAATGTTCATTGGTGAAGCGGTTTAGTACATGTCGACATAACATCACCATTTTCAGGACAGTTAGTTTCACGCAAAGTTACTCCAGGTCTATGCAAGAGCTGAACTTTCGAGTGAAGGGTTAGTTTTGTTTTTTCACTTCTACAGCACAATCTGCAGTGTCAGAACATCCATATGGACCCCATTTTGACTTGACTTTATTTGTATGTGATAAACATGTTTATATTCTGCGAGAAAACGTCTAAACGAGAGTGAAAAAAAAGAATGATTCCTATGACAGGCGTCCCTCTCCCTCTCCAAGTCCCCTTGTATGACTTGTTTTGTCTTGTGCCATTGTTGCAGCCGTGTGTCAGTCCTGAGGAGGTCCTGGTCCGGTGATGGGCGGCGGCCTCTCCTCCCTGTCCTTCCAGTCCCTGCACATCGTCCTGCTGGGGCTGGACTCTGCAGGGAAGACCACCGTCCTGTACCGCCTCAAGTTTAACGAGTTCGTCAACACCGTGCCCACCATCGGCTTCAACAGCGAGCGGATCCGCCTGAGCTCGGCCAAAGGCCTGAGCGTGCACTTCTGGGACGTGGGCGGGCAGGAGAAGCTGCGGCCGCTGTGGAAGTCCTACAGCCGCGGCGCCGACGGCATCATCTACGTGGTGGACTCTGTGGACGCGGAGCGGCTGGAAGAGGCCCGCACCGAGCTGCATAAGGTCAGTATAAGGTCAGTATAAGGTCAGTATAAGGTCAGTATAAGGTCAGTATAAGGTCAGCATAAGGTCAGTATAAGGTCAGCATAAGGTAATGTCAGGCTAGCTTACAGGGGCAGCTCAGCGCGCTCGGACCGCACAGCTGCCGTGCACGGAGCGAGCGCATTGAACCAGAGGGAAGAGACAGCTATCACTCATTCATCGCTCTTTTAGTTTGTATCCTTCACAAAGCACATGCACCAAATGAAACAGCCAGTCAGTAAGAGGAGTCAGCCCCTCCCCTCAGCGTTACCATAGAGACCTGCTACCACCAAATGCATATGAACACATAATGTTAAAAGAGCTTGAAGTTACAGTAGACCAATCATTAGTTGGTTCCTTATGCAATAATATTGATGTTCTGTACATTCTAATTGGATGTTACATTATTTAAAATAATAGCACCTGTAGGTTTCAATTTGTAATGATGTATCATCATCGGCCCTAGTAATGATACATCAATCATTTTTCTCTAAATTGTTAGACACCTGTAATTTTGTGGCTTTTTCATCAGCTTTTGTATTTCACTGTTTTTTACTGTTTTATTTTTTCACTTCCTGTATCTCATAGGCCTTTCCTACGATGGTGGCCCAGAGTATAAATTAATGTCAAGAGAACTAGCATAATCATAGAGTTGCTATTTTTTCATCATTATCCTTTTATCACTGAACCAACCTGTGTTCTATCAGCGGTGGGAGAAGTCTCAGATACCGGGTTTTTGAGTTTTTCCTTGCCGTGCTGGAGAGTCTAAGGACAGGGGACACCCGCGCCGCTCGTCGCCACCTACTGCTGACGCTCATTTGGACATTATGTTTGCCTGGATACTTGATTTAAATGTTGTAATCTGTAAAGCACTTTGTGATGCCTTCGGTATGAAAAGCGCTTTATAAATAAAGTTTGATTGATTGATTGATACAGGTGCAACTTACTGTTAGTCCCATCAGCCACCTGGACCAACCATCAACCACTCACTCTCATATGCTCCACATCCACACACAGACGAGTGGGGAGTGCCTTGCCCAAAGGCACAGCGACCTCATGCACTTGTGGGAGCATGGATTGGAACCGGCAACCTTTCAGTCATAAAGTGACTGGCTTTACCGTCTGGGCCACCGTCGTGGTCAGATGCAAATGAGCTGCAACAAGTGAAAAAAGACTGTGATAAAAACAAAGAAAAAGCATAAATTACAAAAGCTGATGAAAAACCAGCACGTGTATAATGTGTTTGTTTTTTAACCCCTTAACCCCCACCTGAACCGAGCACAGTTTCTCCAGTTTGGCTTTACCCAAAAGCTTCTTGAAAAAGTGTCAAAATAGCGGCGAAAATGAGGATGAAAATGCAACAAATAGTGACAAAAATGTGCCATAAAAGCAAAAAAAACCTACGAAAACACAACAAACACGCTGCAAAAATTTGACAAAACTGCACCAACAGCGCGACAAAACATCAGTTTTCTTTCAAATGAGGCGTTACACTGTTGCTTTCCAGTCGAGAAGCTTTTAGATTTGGGTGAAGCCAAACTGGAGACTTGGTTAAGGCGGTCAAAATTCAAATTGATGTATTATGGCATTATTGGCTATTACATTTGTTTCTCTTCTCAGGCCAAAAATGTAATAACCAGTCGGTTGTTACATTATTGGCTCAACAGAGTTATTACGTTATCGGTTCCTACACATCATTTTGTTCATGGGATTTGTGTCCAGTTTTGTTCTTAACATTTTAGTTTTATTGTTAAGAGTGAAAAACAGACCAAACTCTCCCTTCATGATGTTCATTCAATGACGTTTTCCCGCATGTATCCATTCACACAAATACCGACATGTTTGGTATCCACGTGACGCACCGAATCCCCCCCCCCGACTAGCGGTGGGCGATATGACAAAAATAGAATATCACTTTTTAAATTATGAACATAATAATCAACACAGCAAAAATAGACTTAGAACTACAGTAAACTAACTCTATACATTAAAAAGCACAATAAAACTCCAGACAATAAAAGTAAAATAGTAACACTAAGTTTGGTAAAGGCTTCTTGTTGGTGTCTGCTGTTTGGCATCTTTTCTGAGACGTCTCTCATGACGTCAAGTTGCTGTGATACAGCGCTCTGTTGCTGTCTGACCCTTTCACAATAAGAGTCTTACTAAAGCGATAACACACAGTGACTTTTATTGTAACAGTTTGTTACATAAGTTATTACTTGATCAAGTCATTCACCAAAGTTGGCCAAGTCTTATATTTTCAAAGACATGGATAAACAGCGCATTTGTGAACACGGCCCAGGATTTAAATTAAACAAATGAGAAGGATGCGGAAATGTAAGGACGAAGACACACTCGCTTCTTCGCACATGTTCTGCCTAATGGCCGCTGGCTGCTCTGCTTTGCGACGACGACACTGGAGGCCGCCATTGCTGTAGTACCTCCATATAGCCGCTATTCCCCCATTGGAATCCATTGCACTTTAGACACGTTAAAAACAACTTTAATGCCCGGTGCCTAATTTTTTGGAACTGTCTACAGCTCGATATTCCTCCTGTGATTACGCTGGGTTAGACACAATCAGAGGCACCGGGCTGGTTATCGTAGGATACATTTTAGAAATCTCCTACTTAATGAGGGTCGGACTGTTAGCATTGGAGCTGCGCGAGCTACACGTCACGCAAGGGCCAAGTCTACAGTGAAGATCCCGCCCTTATGCCCTTTTTAGGAACATGCTTCGTCAGAGCTGGGGAGGAGGAGTCTGTAAATCCGCCATGATTTCCCCATCGAATGTAGTCATTATGGTAAACGGGGAGAAGTGAGGAGGAGTTGTCTATTCTTTTTAACGGTCTATGGTTCCGCCAGGTATATAAAAAAGCACACGCTGCGATTTACAAAGGCGTTACGGGGGAAAGACACTGACATAAACACCGCTGAAATAGAGACAGAACGCTGGGTTTAAAGCTCCAGATTGAGGAGCCTGGTCGTGTATGTGACTGTAGAGGGGCGGCTCGCTGCCAAACGCTCGCATTAGCGTCCGACATTGCGTAGCAGTAAGTGCACGGCTTGGGTTTACTTCACTGACGGTGAAAAGAGTCAACTGTGTAGAAGTGCATAGAACCGTGATAAACGATCCCACAAAAATGACAGATCGTCGGCTCTGAAGATGGTAAGACGGTCTAATATCGCCCAGCCCTACCCCCGACAACACCCACATGTGGTCATTTCCTTTATGGAAAACGTAAGCCGCCAAAGTCTGCAGGGATATACACGCTCCTTTGCATACATTACTAAACTTTAAGGCAGTTATTTGTCAGAGGGATTTTTAAAATATCTAACTCCTTGCCTGATTTATTGAGTTTCAAACCCCCCAAAATAAGGCAAAATGTTAATTTATACCGATGTTTTCACTAATAACTAGTTTAACTTTTACATTTATGCAAGTGTTGCCTTATTTTAAAATGAAAATATGAAATGACAATATTTTTTCCCCTCATATTTATGTCGACAGCAAAAGTTTCAATTTGATATCTCTAGATGTGTAATAATTATTATTTCCATATTCCTCTGGAGTATCTCAGTCCATCACCTGTACGTTGTGTTTTACCCACACAAATTTTACATTTTCAGAAACTATAAGGTCTTAGCTTTCAAATGAGGCATTTTACTGGCCAAAAACACAACAAGCAATGAAAACACGACAAAAAAGTGACAAAAAAAAGTAAAAGTAACATAAAAGGGACACAATTTTGACGAAAACCTTATGGGAAAAGCAACAATAAAAAAGAAACGAAAACACAACAAAAAAGCAACAAAAACATGACGACAAAGTGACAAAAACATAATAAGGCAGCAAAGATAGGTGTCAAAAATGTGCAAAATAAAACGTGACATGAACGCAGCAAAAAACGTTTGGATCAGTTTTGTAGGTCTTAGCTTTCGAGTGAGGCATTACACTGGCCTATAGACTTTTTTCAGTTCACAAACGAAAAAAGTTGACCTGAGTAAATGTGTCCTTTTCCCACCTCTGTGGCAGGTCACCAAGCTGAGCGAGAACCAGGGCGCGCCGCTGCTGGTCATCGCCAACAAGCAGGACCTGCCGCGCAGCCTGCCGGTCAGCGCCGTGGAGAGGCAGCTGGCCCTGCACGAGCTGGGCCCCCACACCAGCTACCACGTCCAGCCCGCCTGCGCCATCATCGGGGAGGGGCTGCACGAGGGCCTGGAGCAGCTGTACCACATGATCATGAAGAGGAGGAGGAACCAACGGGCCGGCAGCACCAGGAGGAAGTGACCACTCGTACCGAGACTCGGCCACAGCGCTCTCTGGTCCGACACCATGCTGTTTGTCTTTTCACTGCACCACAGACGCGAGCCGCAGCTGTTTACTGTGTGTGGCTAATGCTAACGCTAGGACCTAGAGCAGCTCAAATACCGACCGACTGTGGACGTTCTGTAGGATCTAAAAACTGTAATAACCGCAGAGGCTGATTCCCAAAGCCTATGGACCTGATGTGGACGTGGAATGGCATCCAAGTGCGGTCCCAATGTGCCTGCCCTGTGTTTGATTAGCTCTGGGTATCCTTGGAATTAAAAAAATAAAATAAAAAAAGAACGAAAGAAAGTGGGAGCTGCTTGTGTGAACTGTAACGGGCTTCAAACCCCAATTTTGAAGCCAAATATATCTGCTTTGGTCTTTTATTGCACTGCTACAGGAGCCTGCAATGGACCAGACTTGTTGGAAGTTGACTGACATGAGGATCTTTCGAACTTTCAGTGGAAGCAAAGATGTTTGTAATCCTTTCTTTTAATTTTGATTCAGTTTTTAATTGACAACACAAACTTTTGGATATTTCTATAATAGGTTTGATCATCACTAAATACTTTTATTTTTCATTTTAGTTCACTTACAGTCAGCAATAATATCTTTCTAGCCCATTAGAACATTTAGAGAAGTAGCCTAGTCTTTATGGAACAGTTAGAGAAGGTGCCTAGACTTTAGGGAACAGTTAGAGAAGAAGTTTAGGCTTTAGGGAACAGTTAGAGAAGGAGTTTAGGCTTTAGGGAACAGTTAGAGAAGGAGCCTAGGCTTCAGGGAACAGTTAGAGAAGGAGTCTAGGCTTTAGGGAACAGTTAGAGAAGGAGTTTAGGCTTTAGGGAACAGTTAGAGAAGGAGCCTAGGCTTTAGGGAACAGTTAGAGAAGGAGTCTAGGCTTTAGGTAACAGTTAGAGAAGGAGTCTAGGCTTTAGGGAACAGTTAGAGAAGGAGTTTAGGCTTTAGGAACAGTTAGAGAAGGAGCCTAGGCTTTAGGGAACAGTTAGAGAAGGAGTCTAGGCTTTAGGGAACAGTTAGAGAAGGAGTTTAGGCTTTAGGGAACAGTTAGGCATTGGAGAAGAGTTAGAGAAGGTGCCTAGGCTTTAGGTAACAGTTAGAGAAGGAGTTTAGGCTTTAGGGAACAGCTAGAGAAGGAGTTTAGGCTTTAGGTAACAGTTAGAGAAGGAGTTTAGGCTTTAGGGAACAGTTAGAGAAGGAGTTTAGGCTTTAGGGAACAGTTAGAGAAGGAGTTTAGGCTTTAGGGAACAGTTAGAGAAGGAGTTTAGGCTTTAGGGAACAGTTAGAGAAGGTGCCTAGGCTTTAGGGAACAGTTAGGCTTTGGGGAAGAGTTAGAGAAGGTGACTAGACTTTAGGGAACAGTTAGAGAAGGAGTTTAGGCTTCAGGGAACAGTTAGAGATGAGAGATGATGAGATTATTAGCAAGTTTTCTCCGTTAACATCTTAGTTTGAATGTCATGGTAAAACAAGACAAAACTTACACTTTACAATTCTTATTTTAGAATGTGTTGTCCCCTACAACATCGCGCAGCACCGGCTGGTTCCCTGCGCGTATTGATTCACAAATATTGGTATATTACATATCTAAGTGTGCTGATGCTGTAATCCAAATATGGTCAAAGAGCCCGTTTTCTGAGGTTTTCATTCCAACAACGTCTCCTCTTTAGTAGCTCCTTACAGGTTTGGACTTAGCAAGATTTTGAAGTAGTTTTTCAGAGGGATTATTTTTAATAGGCAAGGCAACTTTATTTATACCACACATTTCATACACAAGGCAACTCAATGCGCCTAATAACAACTCTGTGTTATATGTTTTATGTCGCACGTTTGCACCGAGAAAAATTCCTAGTTTGTGAACCTGTTCTCAAACCATGGCAATAAAACCTATTCTGATTCTGATTCTGATTCTGATCAAATTCCCTGCTGATTTAATGAGCTTTGAACCCAAAAAAAGGAAGGAGAAATTTGAATTTTTACATGCAAACTGAGGACATACTGTATGAACTCTATATGAACTGTGAGATTCTGAACTATGATCTGCTGCTGAGCTGAGGCTGGACCTCGATCTACTGTGTACTGTGTACACTCTTAAACACTGATGCTGTCCCTTGTCCCCTGACACTCTTGTATGTACTGTCTTAAACTGTGACCATTGAAACTTTAGCAGCAAAATGAAAGATTAGCCTAAATGAGTTTTATACGCCATTGTTTGATGATGATGAATAAAGTGTGTTGGCTATACCTGCAGCACGTACATTTCCTCGCTGAAAACATGGGATATTTTGTACATTTTTATGCATAACATGCCTTATTTTTGCCCCATTTTTCCTTGATTTTGCCACAATTTCTCCCAATTTCCCCCCAAATGATTCCCCTTTTTTTTTACACATTTCTTGACATCCCCCCCTTGCCGCCATAATGGTTGCAGTCCGGCGGCAATACACATCGTTTACGTGTGTTGTTAACGCGGTAGTAGCGGAGGTTCTTGCTATTCCGCACTGTTTTACCGCCTGGAAGTCACTGCTGCTTTAAAAACTGCTCCAATACCTCACACGATAGACATGGAAAACGTAGGAACAATGGGACACAGTTTTTTAGGTTACAGAAATGGACACAGCATCGAAGGAGCGCAAGTCTCACTCTGACCTGTCAAAACATGTTGGAAACGTTTGTGTAGATTGAACATCTCGTAACAATGTAGTGTTTACGAAACACGCACTTTATTACTTTGTCATTTTGCTAAATGCAATGTAATGACAACACACTAAAACGCATGTTAAGTTACTTTTGCCAGTACAACGCTGTTTTCACCAGCTGGAGGCTTGTAGAGGCAAGTCCTGCACCCAGCCACAGCAGAAAGTCTCGTAACTTTCCAAAGACTTGTGGCTTTTAAACTCCTGCATCGTGTAGTAACTTACACCAAACACAAGGTAGTTTACTATGTCCTTGTATGTGCACGGAGGTAAATGGTCCAGGTCTCCGCTGCAGAGAGCTTGTATGGGTCGATATTTTGGATGTCCGCAAGCTTCTCCAAATACTGCTGTTTTGCGCTTGCTATGAGCTTGTTCCTGTAAGGTCCCTTTTCTTTTGCCTTATCTCTTTGCATTGCTTTACTTTCTTCCTTTTCGTTGTTGTATTCGTAGATCCGTCTCTGTCTCGCCAAAAATGTAAATGCGCAAAATTTAAAGTGCTCTGAATATGAGGAATGCGTGAAATTCTGGGGATGTGCCCCCAATCGGCTTCCAACATGGCCGACAGGCTCAGAGCCCCCCCCAAATCACCCCAACTCGGCACGTGACTCCTCATTCTCAATAGGTGTCGGAAAGAGTATAGTTTAGGTATCAGTATCGTAAACCAAGTATCGTTAAAGTACTGGTATCGGAAAAATTAAAAGGTACCCAGCCCTAATCCAGAGTGTAGCTTGTTTTTAAGAGCGCTTCATTTTATTAATTGTTTTACTTGTTCAGTAATCTAGACGGATATGATTACTTCTTCGAAGGCCCGATGATTGATGAAGGCAGGTTTTGCCAAACTGTCTAAACATGAGTGACCCCGGAGTCCCCGTCCCCGCCTCCAACTCTGTGACCAGGGCAGAGGTCACGAGGGGGAGGGGTCTACACTGAAGCAGATGTCCCTTTAAAACTCTGCTCTGTGCGTGGGCAAACCGAACTAATGCCTCATTAGACTGTAAATGGGTGACTGGTTCCTTATAAAGCGCTTTGGGCCTGATAAAGGTAGAAAAGCGCTATATACTGTAAGTTGAGTCCATTTACCTTTTAGCGACCCAGCAGCTGTGTGGGAGGTTAGCATGGCACATTTACTTTCCATTATGTTGGCTTCTGCAAAACCTACGAGAAACTCGAAAAAGAAATTGGTCCTGGGGTGTTATAGGTCACCGTCACCAGGACTGAACCAGGGTTAAACCAGGACTAAACCAGGACTAAAGCAGGGTTAAACTAGGACTAAACCAGGACAATGGAATATTTATGGATAAATGTTAGTCAGAAACATTTTATTTCACATGGATTTTACATGATTGAAGAAACAGCTTGGATTATTGCCTTTTTGCCAAAGAGGAAGCTATCAATCATTTAAGGGCCTATCTCACCGGCCTGGAGACTAGTTGGAGACTCGAGTTGCCGCTGGTCATGGAGACATCTCCGAGACATCCCCTGGAGATATGGTGAGTCTCTGAGAAAACGAACAGGTTTGATTACAGCTGAGACTTTGTCATGTCTCTGACTGGTCTTGGAGACATTGGAGGGATGTCACAGAAACGTCTCACAGGTTGAACACAACAAATAGTGTATGAAATGTTGCCACAGCTGCTTGAAGCCATGGAGACCTCTTGGAGAGGACTGCCGTGACTGACAGTCTCTGCAACATCTTCAGAGTGAGCCTGGTATAGGAAACCTAATGATACCAAAATGAAGCAGACTTTGCCTAATAAGCCGAGCTCACTGAGTGAGCCAGTTTTATGAAACAGCCGTCAGGACAAAATTCAGACTAAAGCAGGAATAAACCGGTGCTATTGATTAGCAAAGACTTAAAAACCACACTGGACTTAACCAGGTCTAAAGCAGCACTTAAACCAGGCCTGATCCAGAACAAGCCCCTCGTCCTCCTGTGCTCACACGTTTGCCCGTCCTTCAGTGAATGACAGTGCCTTGAGGAATGTGGGCCTGTCTGACTGGCTCCTCAGGTGACTGACTGTGAGGCACGGTAGCGCAGCGGTTAGCCCTCGTGCTTCACAGCTAGAAGGTCCGGGGTTCGATTCCCTCCTGGATGGAGCCTTTCTTTGTGGAGTTTACATGTTCTCCCCGCGTCTGCGTAGGTTTCCTCCGAGTACTCCGGTTTCCCCTACCACTAAAAACATGTACAATAGGCCAGGATATTTGATTCAAGATTTTTTATTTGTCAAACCATGTGAATGATTTGAAATTATATTTCTCTCATCCTTGATTGTGGAGCGGTGGGTGGGGGAAGAGAGGTGGGAGGGAGGGCAGGGAGTTCACCTTCCCGATGGGCTTGTGTATGAAACTGTTCTTAAGTCGACTGGACCTGGCCCGTAGATTCCACAGTCTCCTCCATGAAGGCATTACTTTAAAGAGACTGTGTGATGGGTGTGTAGGGTCCCTGGTGATTCCGATGGCTTTGCGGGTGAGACGGGTGGAGTACATGTCCTTAATGGTGAGGAGAGGGGCTCTGCAGATCTTCTCCGCTGCTCTCACGATGCGCTGGAGGCTCCTTCGGCAGGAGGCAGTGCTGGCGCTGTGCCACACAGTGATGGAGCTGGTCAGGATGCTCTCTATAGTCCCTCTGTAGAAGAACCACACAGTGATGGAGCTGGTCAGGATGCTCTCTATAGTCCCTCTGTAGAAGAACCACACAGTGATGGTCAGGATGCTCTCTATAGTCCCTCTGTAGAAGAGCCACACAGTGATGGAGCTGGTCAGGATGCTCTCTATAGTCCCTCTGTAGAAGAGCCACACAGTGATGGAGCTGGTCAGGATGCTCTCTATAGTCCCTCTGTAAAAGAACCTCACAGTGATGGTCAGGATGCTCTCTATAGTCCCTCTGTAGAAGTTGCACATAACGGAGGCTGGGACTCTGGCTCTTCTTAACTTGCGGAGAAAGTAGAGATGCTGATTACTTTTCTTGACCAGTGATGTAGTGTGCATGGTCCAGGAGAGGTTCTCTGTGATGTGCACACCCAGGAACTTAGTGCTGGTCACCCTCTCCACAGCAGCACCGTTGATTGTTAGAGGAGCATGCTGGACCCGCGCTCTTCGAAAGTCCACAACAATCTCTTTTGTCTTCTCCACATTTAGAGAGAGATTGTTCTGTGTGCACCACATGGCCAGACTGCTCACCTCACTCCTGTAGTTTGACTCGTCTCTGTTGCTGATGAGACCCACCACTGTTGTGTCGTCTGCAAACTTGATGAAGAGGTTTGAGTCGTACTTTGGAGCGCAGTCATGGGTCAGCAGAGTGAACAGGAGGGGGCTCAGCACACAGCCTTGGGGAGCCCTTGTGTTCAGTGTGATGGTTCTGGAAGACTTTCCTCCGACACGTACAGCCTGTGGTCTCCCCGTCAGAAAGTCCAGCAGCCAGTTACACAGTGATGTGTTGATCCCCAGGTGGAGCAGTTTGTGTTTTAGCTGCTGTGGGATTATAGTGTTGAATGCTGAGCTAAAGTCTAAAAACAGCATTCTAACGTAAGAGTCCTTTGTTTCAAGGTGAGTGAGGGCTGAATGAAGCGCAGTGGAGATGGCATCTTCAGTTGAGCGATTGGACCGATAAGTAAACTGGTATGGGTCCAGGGTGGGAGGGAGAACAGACTTGATGTGTTGAGAGTGCACATGGGGGACGACGGATGGAAATTAGCCCATGGCTACAATCCGGTGTGACTTGTTCATTAACATGCACTGTCCCTACCAAATAAACTGAAAACTATAGACTAAGGATAGTGAAGCTAATCCAAACTATCTCTAACCTTAAGGATAGTGGAGATAATCCAATCCAACCTAACCCTAACTGTTATCCTAATCTTAAGGTTAATGAATCAAGGTGCTGCATGTTAGAAAAAGTGACAAATCTGACCAATCAGGTAGTCGATATGCAAATGAGACCCTTTCCATAATGGTGAAAAAAAATTGCATCCTGGAGCATCCTAGAGGCCACTGTGATGAAAAACAAAGGCGCCATGCTAACCACCCATACAGCTGGGTCACTAAAAGATCAAATACAAAACTAATATCAACATGGTTTCAGTTTCACAATGCACCTTTAAGGACTTATGACTTATTCGAGTGCTGTTTGCCCATTCTGCTGTGGAAATCTGCTATTTCTAAAAGCCTTTTCTTCAGTGAGTGTTTCTCCTGTGTTGAAACGAAAGAAGCGACTGAAACAACTGCACCGGTAAACGTTTCCTGGCCGTTTATTACAAGGCTGCAGTCCAAAAGCATAGGCCCGCGGGAACTACAGGCCTCCACAGTCCAGATGAGAGGCACAAAGGATGCCGACACGCACACAGGACTGTTGTTGTGCAAATCAGAGAGCAAACAGCATGGGCCCATACTACTGCTGCTCCTGCCCCCCACCCAGGCCATCCCACAGGCCCCTCACCCACGTGGGAACCTCACCCCTGTCACCAACTCACTGCTCTGCCCCCACACTCACACACAGGACAGCACTGCTGTTACGGGATGATTTGTGACATTTCACCAGGAATAAGGGGAAATGTCAATATTCAAAAGCAAATTGGACACAATGGGAAACTTTTGAGGGGGAAATGCACAGTTTCTGCCAAAGCTGAGCTGAATGTGTTTTTGTATTTTGACAAACTTGTGCAGTAATTTTACTTGAGCAATATCATTATTTCCAAAGAAATGCACATTTTATGCCCGTTTGAATCCAATTTAATGTTTTTTTAATGATATTAAAAACCTTTAATTGTAGATTTACTCATTGTCGACAAAGTAATATTTGTCTCAAGTAAGAGTTATAGTGGAGATACTTCAAAATACTACTCAAGTACAATTACAAAGTACCGCGTACTTGTTTTACTGTTACTTCTGCCTGAATGTGACTCATGTAAGAGTAAAACAGCTGGTGACAGCTCTGCCCTGAGAGAACACCACATTCCTAATTAAAGAGGATCACAGTAGTGTCCTCTGCTCATGAACTACAGCAGAGCACTGCCACCAAGTGGCAGCAAACACACACTGCACTTTTAGCAACAAAGCTATTTGTTAAAGGGATATGTTAAGGATAATTTTAAAAATTTAGACGCACGGTGGCACAGTGGTTAGTGCTTGTGATTCACAGCTAGAAGGTCCCGGGTTTGATCCCTGGCTGGACGGGGCCGTTCTGTAGAGTTTAGGTTCTCCCTGTGTCTGCGTAGGTTTTCTCCAGATTCCCCTACCACTAAAAACATGTACAATAACGGTAAAGTCTGTAAAGCAGTGCCTGTAAGCCTTACGGTTCACAGTTATGGCTCAATATACTTCAGGGTTCACGGTCCATGACCTGACCTCACTCACACATTTCAATGGCGGCTTGGTTTGTTTGAGTTGAAATTTAAGAACCTGATTGACCCACGCATGTGCAGATGAGATGTGCACTTCGTTGACCGACAACAGAAATGAGTTCACTTCATGAAGAGGCTGAACTTTAAAAAAAAATGTTTTGGCCAATATTTCAAATTTTTATTTAATCATTGTGGAAGAAAGAGTACTCCAAAAGACCACACCGATCCTTGGTCAGTCTGTTTTGCGGTCGCAGTTTTCCCTGATGCCCTCTGGGGGGCGATAAGTCCCTGCACAACAGCAAACAAAACACTATTCAGAGTATTTCTTCCCTTCAGCTGTCAGACTGTTCAATGGCAGAAGCTAAAAATGCAGGAAAAGTGGTAGTAATAGTATTCTCTTCCTTTTTCATGGTACTGGTCAAAAGTTAGGAAACTCTTTGTTTAATGTATCACTTTTCTTTTATTTCAAGACCACTTCCATTGTAGATTCTCTTTTAAGAATGAACACAGATGGAATTATGTTAAAAATACATAAATAAATAAAACATTGACATAGATTCTTCAAAATATCTACTTTTCTCTGTGGACATTTTCTCAATGTGCTTCACGATGTCATCACAGAAACGGTTTGGACTTCACATATTGTTAGAATACAGGGAATTTCAAATACAAAACATATTCTTCAATGAGGATCGCTCAATGGAAATAGTAAATACATGCTTTATTATGTCATTATATAATTATACAAAATCGTGTTGCACCACCTCCTGGGTTGGTCCCTGTTTCAGAGCGTGGCGTTCAGCACTGATTAGCTCCTCCTTCTTCCTAGTCGCGTGTTAATAGTGTTGAAAATAAAGAAAAGCTAAAACAAAAAAAAAGTGTTTCCAACCTTTCGAGTGGTACAGTATATCTTATTGCATTAAATAGTTATTAACAATTATTAATCCACTGTGCAGGAGGTGGTCAGTGAGAGGGGCTGGTCCTCCCTATTGTTACTGATGTAGTCTGTAAAATGTAACTTTTATGTTTCTTGAAATAAAAAACAAAATGTGGAGTTTGCCTGATTCTCTCCCGTGTCTGGATGGGTTTCCCCTGGTTTCCCCCGACAGAATGCAGAACTTCCAGCCAGGTGATTCTGAGGCACTGCCCCCTGCTCCTGACGGGTCGCCCAGCGTACAGTTGTTGAATAATGACAAATAAAGCACCTTAACCTTAGATGTCATTACTTTATTTAACCTCTTAACTCCCACCTGAACCTGAAGTATACATTTTCTCCTGTTTGGCTTCTTCTAAAAGTTTCTTGAAAATAAGTGCCAAAATATAGCGATGAAAACAAGACGTAATGAGGATGAAAACGCGACAACAAAGCAACAAAAACATGATAAAAATGCAACAGAAACATGACAGAAACGCTTTCGAACAGTTACAAAAAGGCAACAAAACCATGACAAAAAAAAAATGCAAAAAAAGACAAAAACATGACAAAAAAGTGATGACGCGGTTAAGGCGATATGTCAGGATTTTTGACATTGGGCCTCATTTCCTAGTTATCCAGCAGTTCATGCAGTTCTTATATTTGAAGAGTCTAGTTGTGCTAGGCTAATGCTAGGCTAAAGCATTTCTATGGTATCAGTTAGCCTGCATTAAAAACAGTCTGACCCACTCCACAGTGCACCTGAGGTAAATCACTTATAACACCAGACTAACCATATAAATGTCTGTGTTAATAGAATCATGTTTGAAATATAACTGACCTTGTATCACATGAATTACCGCATTTTGAGGGACTATTTTCTCACAGATCACTCCGCCGCTGCGTTAGCTTACAGCCACGAAGCTGATGCTGCTCAAATATAAGTTATTTTAAATGATTCTATTAACACAAACATTTATATGGTTAGTCTGGTGTTATAAGTGATTTACCTCAGGTGCACTGTGGAGTGGGTCAGACTGTTTTTAATGCAGGCTAACTGATACCATAGAAATGCTTTAGCCTTGCCCTAGCCTAGCGCCACTAGACTTTTCAAATATAAGAACTGCATGAATTTAAGAAAAAAATATCTCCAGACATCAACAACACTCTGGATAACTAGGAAATGAGGCCCAATGTCAAAAATCCTGAAATATCCCTTTAAGGCAGGAGGTAAGAGATTAAAAGCTGAAATTCCCCCAAATGCAACATGTAGCCTGGCTAACGCCAGACTGCTGTGTGTGCTCGAATCATTTCAAAGTTCACAGCAGTCTGGGGACCAATCACAGAACGAGGAGGGACGGGAAGACGATGACGTGCTATTCGACATACGGAAGCTTGTAGTTTGTTTATTTACGGCTCCTACACATGGATCTATGGATCTATTATAATGATCCAACATGACAGCAGCAGACTCGACGCCATCTTTCGATCAAGCTTTAGACCGTGTTCTAAATAGTTTAACTCGTCATCTGATACGATGATACGATTGGCTATGGCCACGTGCAGACGCATGAGACATTCGTAGCGCCCAATAAACGGCTATGGACAATCATAAACCACACCTCTCCTGCGAGAAAATGAATTGGTGATCTCCAGACTAAATATCATCTCATGTGATTTTAGTCTGGGGTTAGCCAGGCTCCAAAACATGTGCTCAAGAAACCCCAATGATAAATTTAATATGATCGTAGAAACATAGAGACACAACAAACATTTGGACTCCATGTGACAACCAACCCTTGAGCCACTGAGACAACCAGCCCCAGTTTTAGCTGCTCTCACATCTCCATTATCGTTCAATTCAATATGAGATTTTTCATGAACAAATCCCCTTGTGTTATTATTATTATTATTTTCTTCCCCATAATGACCCTTATAATTTACAAATGACACCACACGTGATTTTAATTTAAATCATTTCTTTATTTGGACACATATTTGCTCATGCGCACTTTACTTACACTTGGAGGTGCTGCTGGAGGCCATTTTGTGCTCTTGGAGCCAAAGACACAATGAACTGCTATTTGTTAAAGTTGATTTTTGTTATCCCTTTGCACTTTAAATGCACTTATTATATTTATCTTTTAATCTGACCTTTATTTAAGCTCTCACCCCGCGCCTGAACTAAGCGCATTTTTTCCAGTTCAGCTTTACCCAAATCTAAAAGCTTCTCGACTGGAGCTAACAGCCTATAGGCCAGAGTAACGCCTCATTTGAAAGACCTACTAAACTGACCGTAACTTTTTGTTGCATTGTCACCGCGTTTATGTCACATGTTTTAAGCGTTTCTGTCGTGTTTTTGTCTCTTTTTATGTCTCTTTTACGTCGTGTTTTGCTTGTTCATAGCTTTATTTTGTTGCTTTAAAAAGAGGTTAAGCAGGAAAGTCGCACTGAGATTAAGCATCTCTTTTTCAGGGGAGTTCTGTCCCAGAGGGGAGCCTATTGTACATGTTTTAGTGGTAGGGGAAAACCTAGAGAACATGCGTCACTGTGCTGCCCATATATGGAGCTACGTTGCAGTTCTGTTTGCTTTGTACAATCATATTGTTCAGTCAGTATTGGGAGTTTCTTTGATGTGTTACACCTCCCTCTTGTGTTGATATACGTAGGTTACTCCACCGCTATTGAAGCAGCCTTGGTTCTCTGTTTGAGTTCAGTTCAGTTGACCTTAGTTAGGTAGGGCCTACATTTGTTGTCTGACTTATTTTTGAGAGCCTTTTTTAATTATTTTTTTTATATATACGATTCAACTCAATTAGCCCATTTTAAACACCTTTGTCCCTGCATTTTGTTTGGTCCACTACACACCTACAGGATCTGAGACAGGAATATGGCGTCAAATTAGGGTCTGCTTTAACGTAAACGTAAAAGAGGTATTGTAAACGTAGGTCGTCAGTATTGTAATCGTAAAGAGAAAACTGTAAATGTAACTCTAAACTCCATAAACGAAAAAAGAAAAAAAATATTGTAAACGTAAAACTTTCATTTACGCTTCTTCTTTTCATGCTTCACTTCACAAGTGACGTTTACAATTCACAAGCTACGGTTACGATACATTTTTTTTCTAACCCTTTTTTAATGGGGCGGGCTCAACGCTCATTGGTTGGAGTGACAGGATGTGACGTCATCACTATAAACTGAAATCAAACGCACACTACAGAGGCTGTGTCCGAATGTCCACCCTAGTCCCTAACCCCTCATTCACTACAAAGGCCCTATATAGGCACTATATAGTAGACTGTATACTATATAGTGGCTGTTTCCCAATTGCAAGGATCCATCCTCCGTTTGTCCACTTCGTTGACGTCCTCGGTGGTGGGCTCCTCCCAAACGGAGGAGAGTTTCCTCGTACCGCCGGATTTGAGCTCAATTGGAACGGCCTCCGGAGCGAGCGGCTGCGTCATGTCACGTGTCAAATCATATAATAAAATGTCAATCCATGCTTACAAAAACTACTGTTTTATGAATCAATCAATCAAACTTTATTTATAAAGCGCTTTTCATACCGAAGGCATCACAAAGTGCTTTACAGATTACAACATTTAAATCAAGTATCCAGGCAAACATAATGTCCAAATGAGCGTCAGCAGTAGGTGGCGACGAGCGGCGCGGGTGTCCCCTGTCCTTAGACTCTCCAGCACAGCAAGGAAAACTCAAAAACCCGGTGGGAGAAACGAGAAACCTCGGGGAGAACCACAGAGGCTGGAAAGATCCACTCCCATGGACGGACAGGCTATAGAGACCCAGGCCGATGGGATCCCCTCAGCAGAAGGGCCAGGATCGAGACCATCCAGTCCTTGTTGTCAATCCAGTAGGCAGAATAAAAGCTGTTTATAAACTGGTTTTGGTTGGATGTCTTACTGTTTGAACATTTTGGCCTGAATAAAATAACAAAACTTCTGCAAGGATTTGTAAGAAATTCAATTAAAATATCAAATATATTTAGCGGGGCGACAGTGGCGCAGATGGTAGAGCGGGTCGTCTCATGATCGGAAGGTCGGGGTTCAAATCCCGCCTCCTGACGGTGCACATTGTCGTTGTGTCCTTGGGCAAGACACTTCACCCACATTGCCTCCAGTGTCTGCCAACACTGGTAGCCCCCTAGGAGAGACCAACAGGCCCGGTTTGAACCGTGAGGCCGTCCTTCCGTGGACCCACCACCTGCAGAAGGAGCCATGGGGGGCTGGTGCAATGTGATTTTGGGCAGCTCCGGCGGCTGCCCCCACGACCCGGCAACGGACAAGTGGAAGAAAATGACATGACATGACAAATATATTTAGCAGGTCCAGTTTATCACTAATCGCCTTCAATTGCACAACAACCATAGGCCTGATTTATCAATAAATAGGCCTATTTATTAGGCTTTTCATTAACTTTATGTAAACCACTTTTTTTACATCTTTACTTGCTTACAACACGTCTACTAATGATTTTATTATTACAATTATTTTTTGCACAAATGTGGAACAAAACTTCAAACTAATAAAGTTTTGGGGAAAAAACAGTGTTGCAGTGCATCATGGGTAATTTCAGCTCTCCGAGGCTGCGGAGGATCCACTGGTGCATCCTTCATAAATGAGCCAAACGGAGGAGTCGAACTGCGAGGAGGCGAGTGGTCTGAGTGAATTGGAACACCACTTGGCGGCGCTGTGATGACGTGAATTACGTCCGAAGTGGTCGAGACGCCGAGGATCCTCGCAATTGGGAAACAGCCAGTGTGTCGGAACTCCGAGCCCCAGCAGAATTCTATTCTGCCTATTCTACTATAAGTTCACTAAAATAATGTATTTCTGCGATAAAGACTGACTAAATTTAAAGGACAGTGGAACATTTATGGATAAATATGACTCAAATACATTTTATTAAACATGGATTTCACATGAATGAACAAAACTCCCGGGATTATTGCCTTTTTGTCTGAGAGAGTCTGTAGTGTGCGTTTGATTTCAGTTTATGGTGATGACGTCACATCCTGTCACTCCAGCCAATGAGCGTTGAGCCCGCCCCCATTAAAAAAAGGGTCAGAAAAAATGTATCGTAAACGTAGCTTGTGAAGTGAAGCATGAAACTAAGAAGCGTAAATGAAAGTTTTACGTTTACAATATTTTTTTTCTATTTATGATGCTTTTTCGTTTATGGAGTTTAGAGTTACATTTACAGTTTTCTCTTTACGATTATAATACTGACAACCTACGTTTACAAAACCTTGTTTACGTTAAAGCAGACCCTAATTTGACGCCATACAGGAACATCAGCAGAAAGTCTACTGCACACACACAAAAAAGTGACCCAGGCATCATCAGGGCCAGATATTGCTTTATTCAAAGAAAAGTGGTCCTTGATTCTTTCTCCACAGCTGCTAGTGTGAAGTGTGATTGGTGAGTTGGAAGAAGACAGATAGTTCAGTAAAATAAGATAAAATGCAATGCAGACAAAGACTGAAAGATTCACCTGCAGTTTCTCACCAAGTTACAATACAACATTCTGTTCTAGATGTGTTTCATTCTTGTATTCTTGAACCAGCCGAGTGCACCGCTGCCTCCTCACCGAGGGGGCGCTAGAGCGGTCCTTCGCTCCTTTACGCAGCGCTCTCTCTGCGTCCTGTTTCCTGTGTTTGAAAGTCGCGGACATGGAGCTAGCAGGTGAGTCCAAACTATCCAACAATATTATCACATGGACAAAAGTTTTTTTTTCTCGCGGATTGTTGCAACACAGGCTGAGAGTCTGTAAAGTGTTCTCCGTGCGTCAGAGACCGGATCAATGTGCCACAGCACGCTCCAGTGTTGGGCTCCACGCGCCAGTGAGGGCTATAGATCTGTTATGATTCACTCCCTGCATGTCTGTCGGCGTCAGCGCCTGGAGCAGAGGGACGTCTGGCTGCTTTAGACCGAGTGTGGCGCTGGTTTAGTCCGGGAGATCAGTTTTGGGGCCGTAGAGCTGGCTGAGGCTGACGGTCAGACATCTGGGAAGTTTGAACTTTGACAGTCGAAGACGAATACACTAAATATCGGGGACAGTGATCAAAGTACAGTGTGCTGTACTTAATAATACGTCTATGCTTATGACAAACAGCAGCGACAAACGCTACAAAAGTAAGAAACATGCTCCTGGTTGGACTAGCCACTATTTTATTTATTAGTTTATTTAACAGGGACAGTACACATTAATGAACATTTATGTAAATGTGTCAGTATTAGCTGCAAAGCTAGTTTTCAACTGTTGTCCCTGGGCAAGGTGTATAATGCCAACAACAATTATAAAACATAAAACAATTTAAAAGTTGAGGCTACATACTTACATAACAAATGTTGATACAATTCATACATTAATAACATCTGAATGTTCGTTCTGTGACTTGCACAATAGAATGGAGATTTTAGTGCAAGGGCAGGTCATACAGTTCAAACAAACATAAGGATAAATATGTACAAATATTATTTACAAAGCAACATCTGTGCAGAGGATCCTGACACTTGGCTCAGTCCTGCACCAGGAGGTCTAATGAGCACATCGTTGATTGGATTTCAACCAATTTTTTAATTGAGTCCTAAATGTGTTAAACGTGGGGCATTCTCTTATAGTGAGAGGGATGCTGTTCCAGATGTTACAGCCCCTGACTGAAAGAACAGTCTGGCCAAAGGTGGTTGTCTGAAGGGCACTTCACAGTCTCCTCGAACCATAGACCGAGTGGCTCTGCCAGAAGAGGATTTAAATTTTACAAATTCCCTTAATGGCGGTGGTGCAAGTCCATTGAGTATTTTGTAGACCATACAAGCAAATTTAAAGTATTTAAAATTTTCGAAGTTTAGAAGGTTGTACGTCTCAAGAATGCGGCAGTGGTTACGAAACAGGTTTTCTGGCAAAAGCCTTTTTATATAAGGATTCTATTTGTCTAAAAGTGGTTTCGTTTGTAAGAGACCAGTTTGTAAAACAATATTCAATGTGCGAGAAAACCATAGCATGCAGAAACATCCTAGCTGCCTGAAGTGTCATTGATGAGCGAATATATCTGAAGTTATGAAGACTGAATTTAATAGTTTTACAAATTTTTGTGACGTGACTTTTGAACGTGAGAGTAGAGTCAAGAACTACTCCAAGGTATTTAAACTCTTGTACCAGTTCAAGCTCCACATCTCTGAGAAATACATGTGAATTAGTAGTTTTTTTGTTTTGTTTGGAAAACATCATACATACAGTCTTTTTAGTGTTGAAAAGGAGACACGATTTTGAGAGCCAATTTTGGACTTGGGCCATTTCAGAAGTAAGAATACGACCAGCTTCCTGTATATTTTTGCTGGAGTGTATATTACAGCATCGTCTGCATACATTTGTATCTGGGTGTTTCTGCATGCGTCTGGAAGATCATTTATATATAGAGAAAAAAGAACCGGTCCTAGAATGGAGCCCTGTGGTACTCCCACTGTGCACTCTCGATAGGGCGATTTGACACCGTTGACCACAACACACTGCATTCTATTGGTAAGATATGATTTAATCCAGTTTATGGCTTTCTCTGAAAAATTAAAATGAGATAATTTGGTTAGTAGGATTTTGTAATCAACTGTGTCAAATGCCTTTAAGTCCAGGAATACGGCACCTACACAACTGTTCTTATCTAAAAACCTTTTGTTTTTTCTAAAAACACACTTATAGCGCCCTCTGTTGAGTGATGGGTGCGAAATCCAAACTGCATTGGATGTAGAGGATTATGACTCCTATTAAGATGTTCGGTTAATAGTTTCACAACCCATTTCTCTATAATTTTTGAAACTACGGGTAAGATGTTAATTGGTCTGTAGTTATGCTTGTCTGTTTTGTCCCCAGTTTTGAAAATTGGACTAACCACACCCACTTTCCATGTGTCTGGGACCACGGAGTGCTTAATTGATAAATTTACCATGTGGGTAATGGGTGGTATCAGTGTGTCTTTATGCTCTTTTATAAAACTGACATCAAGATCAAAGTCATCCTTAGCTTTGGAGCTGTTCAGTAAACTAATAATGTTGGCTACTTCTCTCTCTGTTATCTCATCTATATTAAAGATAGGGTTGTGCATTGCTTATTGGAATAGTGTCATAATCAGGAGGATTGAACAACTGAGAGATTTCTTGAACTGAGTTTATGAAGAAATTATTGAACTCTGCAGCAATTATATTTGGATCTTTTGACAATTCTCCATTGATGCTTATTTCGATCTCATTTTTATCTTTTTTGTTCTGTTTTCCAGTAAGTTTGTTTATACTGTTCCAGATTTTTTTGCTATTCCCTTTCGCATTCTCAATAATGTTTACAAAAAAATTTGCCTTGGCCCTGCGTATTGTCCGGGTAACTTTGTTTCTCACTGATGCAAAATTTTGTTTATCAACAGTCAAACCTGATTTTAATGCAACTTTAAGAAGATTATCTCTTTTTTCATTAGCTGAATACACTCCAAGGTCAACCATGGAAGATTGTTTTTTATTTTCTTTGGTCTCCTCCTTCTGGAAAATCTTGCCATTAGGCCCATAATTTTTGCTGAAAAATCCCGAGTACAAAAATCTAAGTCTTCCGAAGAAAATATTGCATTCCAATCAAGATCATTTAAGGCCACTTTAAAATTTTGTTGTTGGTTTTTTGGAATTACAGTATTATTTTTTGATCTTTATATGATGTAGTTGAAAATAAATTATGTAGTCGATGTTTAGAGAGTTTTCTACAAAAAAAAATTGCATTATGATCAGATATTCCAGTTAAAAAATTGTAAGTATGGGT
The DNA here is from genome assembly GCA_007210695.1 of Neogobius melanostomus. Lineage (NCBI taxonomy): Eukaryota > Metazoa > Chordata > Actinopteri > Gobiiformes > Gobiidae > Neogobius > Neogobius melanostomus. The sequence continues at coordinate 86,765 of VHKM01001093.1, forward strand.
GATTCTTTCGGGTTTGTTTGTAAACACAAGATCAATTTTAGTTTGTGAGTGACTGGTCATTCTGGTAGGTTTATCTATAAGCTGGGTTAGGCTGCAGTGATCCGTAATCGTTTTAAGATTTTTTCTGTCTTCTTTTTGTCCCAGTTTATGTTAAAGTCACCGACTATAATTATTTCTTTTTTGTGATCACATGAATTAAGAAGCTATTTGAATTGATCATAAAAATCTGCTTTGCTTGTTGGTTTTCGATATATACAAAGAACAGTAAAGGACATGCTTGTAGAAAGTGTAATATTTACACCAATACATTCCAATTGAGTGTCTGTTGGTAGTTCAAGTTGATGACATTTTAGATGACTTTTAACATACAAGAGAACACCTCCGCCTTTCCCCATGAGTCTGTCTTTCCTAAAAACATTATAACCAGGCATTGTAATGATGGCTTCAGGAGATGAGGGTGACAACCATGTTTCAGACAAACCCATAAAATCAATATTAGAGTTGATTAGTAAGTGTTCCATTTGTTCCCTTTTGGAGGCCAGACTCCGAACATTTAAGTGACCTCCAAGTAATCCTTTGCTACAGCGAGGATCCCATATTCTCTTAGCCTGATTTAAAGTTTGAAATAATTTTAAGGATTGACATTTCTTAATAGCTGGGTTTCGTTTATACATTTTGCATTTGTAATTTTTTTTGTGGGTTGTAGTAGGTTGTGTAGGTATTGCCGTAATAGTTGTCAACTGAGATGGTGACCCCATCTATCTTCCTCACTGGTGGTAACTAAAGATGGTTTTCTCCTGCATGGATTTGCAGATTGATGGTTTAAGGCAGTGAATTTAGCCGTGACCGGTGTTCCGGTGACCATGTGACGATGTGATGTTTACATTTTGCGCGAGCTCGGCACATGGATATTTCATAAAATATCGTAGCTAGCTGTGCGCCACCATGGCCAGTTATCTGTTGTGGACCTGCTGTCTCCCCCTGAAGTCGACAGGAACAGGAAAGGATTGCTATGAAAGTTATGTGTGATGTTCATGATAACTGTACTGACATTGAGATAAAAGGTAATAAAGGCTTCAGTCTGTGTTCCCCTCTTGGAACCGCCACCTTAACGTGGTGGAGGGGTTTGAGCCTGAATGATCCTGGAGCTCTGTTGTCGGGGGCTTGGTGCCCCTGGTAGGGTCTCCCATGGCAAACAGGTCCTAGGTGACGGGTAGGGCTGAACGATTTTGGAAAATAATCTAATTGCGATTTTTTTTCTTAAATATTGCGATTGCGATTAAATATGCGATTATTGTTGTAAGGTCCTCTTCTCATGTATTTTTCACCTAACACAAGCCATAAATCAGTCTGTTTCATAACAAACAATATTAGATTCATTTAAAGTGAAAATTGCAACAATAAAGCAAACAAAATTGTTGCCTGACCTATTCAAAATTTGTGAACATGTGGACTGCACTTCTTAAAAACTTAACAGTACAGTCTATAAATAAATGATACATTATATATATATATATAGATATTTAAAAAAAAAAAAGAAGATAAAACTCACTGATCCAGTCAGTAACATCACCCATACTAAAGTGCAGGAAAAGTCTGCAAACAAACGTCTGCTTTAACTAGTTGGAAAAGTTTTAGGAAATCAAACTCCCATTTAATACAAAATAAATTATTTATTATTTCGGCCAATCAAATCCCTGTCTGAGCTGCGACTCGTAGTTGCTTCAGATGCGCGTTATTGATGGACATGGAGAGGCCAGATGGAGCACACGCCAAAACACACTGGAACTGGGAGCAGCATTTTGGTTTTGGGATGTAACTTTGGACAATATGAAGAAACAGTGACGCAAGAAGACATGAGGAGCCAAACACAGACACGTTTTACTTTCTGTGACTCGCAGCCATTTAGTGACATTTCAGCGTAAACAGCGCATTTCCTCAGCAAAATAAGACATGACACGGAGTCCTGCCTCGGATCGTAGTTTCCAACACTTTTCATACAGCGGTTTAGTGTTTATATCTAGCGTCTGTACTACCTACGGAGCGCATATGCGGTAGATGTAAAGGTAAATAAAGGCACATCGCCTCCGCGGATACGTTATGGTCATGAACCGTCATTATGCTTTTGAGATAAGTTCTTTATCCACAACATTCCCATCATAAGCCTCCTAAACTGAGCCACAAACGACTCTTTACTCTTTACAAGCAGCACAGGCTCACTTACGGAGGCAGAGACGTGTGAATCCGGAGGTGAGGTAGTTTCTGTGATCATCAGAGCGTGTAGTAGCAGCGAGAGAATGGCGTGATTAGCGCTGAGGCTAACGGAGAAGAAAGCAATAGTCCTTCGCGGTGGCTGCATGATAAACGCTGATATTTTCACTGTACATCCACAATCTACTGCGCACCTTAACTAGACTGAGACGTAAACAAAAGCACGCGGCGGACCTGACTTTGCTGCCATATCTCGCTGCTCCATTCACTTCCCAAATCGCGTGCCCTGCGATTACGAAATCGCGTTGTGTCATATCGCGATATAATTGCAAATGCAATTAATCGTTCAGCCCTAGTGACGGGTCAGACAAAGAGCGGTTCAGCAGCCCCTTATGAGAGACCAACAGGCCCGGTTAGAACCATGAGGCTGACCTTCTGTGGACCCACCACCTGCAGGAGGAGCCATAGGGACTGGTGCAGCTCCAACAGCTGCCCCCACGACCCGGCAACGGACAAGTGGAAGAAAATGAATGGATGGATGGGCTTCAGTCTTACCATATGAGTGCGTTGGCGTCTTTTACACTACACGCAAAGAATAATAATTAAAAGACTAATCACTCTCTCAACCAGTCTCGAACTCACTCCACGTGTTCGAAAAAGGTGTGCTTCAGGACACCTGCACTAACCCTTGCACTACAGCGCCACAACAAGTGTAGTCTTAATGCTTGTATTTATCAGATATTCTGTACCCATCACAGCAAGCCATGCCATTCCATCGGCCATGTCAAAATGTGACAGTCACCAATTGACGTGGGATGTTATTAATCAGTGGCGTGCACAGACATTTCGAGGGGCAGGTGCTCAACCAAGATAAAAGGGAAACCCCCAGAGAAAAGATTTTTTTTTTTCTGTAACTAGTACCACTAACAGACCACTGATTAATACAGCAACATAAAAAAAATTACAATGATGTGGACCTAATAATAAACTACACTCAACAAAAATATAAACGCAACACCTTTGTTTCTGCTCCCATTTTTCATGAGATGGACTTAAAGATCTAAAATTCATTCCAGATACACAATATTACCATTTCTCTCAACCATGGTTCACAAATCAGTCTAAATGTGTGATAGTGAGCACTTCTGCTTTGCTGAGATAATCCATCCCACCTCACAGGTGTGCCACATCAAGATGCTGATCTGACATCATGATTAGTGCACAGGTGTACCTTATACTGCCCACAATAAAAGGCCACCCTGAAATGTGCAGTTTTTTGCTTTATTGGGGGTCTGGGGACTCAGAACCAGTCAGTATCTGGTGTGACCACCATTTGCCTCATGCAGTGCAACACATCTTCTTCGCATAGAGTTTATCAGATTGTCAATTGTGGCCTGTGGAATGTTGGTCCACTCCTCTTCAATGGCTGTGCGAAGTTGCTGGATATTAGTGGGAACTGGTACACGCTGTCGTATTCGCCGGTCAAGCACATCCCAAACATGCTCAATGGGTGACATGTCCGGTGAGTATGCTGGCCATGCAAGAACTGGGACATTTTCAGCTTCCAACAATTGTGTACAGATCCTTGCAACATGGGGCCGTGCATTATCTTGCTGAAACATGAGGTGATGTTCATGGATGTATGGCACAACAATGGGCCTCAGGATCTCATCACGGTATCTCTGTGCATTCAAAATGCCATCAATAAAATGCACCTGTGTTCTTCGTCCATAACAGATGCCTGCCCATACCATAACCCCACCACCACCATGGGCCACTCGATCCACAACATTGACATCAGCAAAGCGCTCACCCACACGACGCCACACACGCTGTCTGCCATCTGCCCTGAACAATGTAAACCGAGATTCATCCGTGAAGAGAACACCTCTCCAACGTGCCAGACGCCATCGAATGTGAGCATTTGCCCACTCAAGTCTGTTACGGCGACGAGCTGGAGTCAGGTCAAGACCCCGATGAGGACGACGAGCATGCAGTTGAGCTTCCCTGAGACGGTTTCTGACAGTTTGTGCAGAAATTGTTTGGTTATGCAAACCAATTGTTTCAGCAGCTGTCTGAGTGGCTGGTCTCAGACGATCTTGGAGGTGAACCTGCTGGATGTGGAGGTCCTGGGCTGGTGTGGTTACACGTGGTCTGCGGTTGTGAGGCCGGTTGGATGTACTGCCATATTCTCTGAAACGCCTTTGGAGACGGCTTATGGTGGAGAAATGAACATTCAATGCACGAGCAACAGATCTGGTTGACATTCCTGCTGTCAGCATGCCAAGTGCACGCTCCCTCAATGCTTGTGGCATCTGTGGCATTTTGCTGTGAGACAAAACTGCACATTTCAGGGTGGCCTTTTATTGTGGGCAGTATAAGGTACACCTGTGCACTAGTGCTGGGCGATATGGAAAAAACTTATATCACGATATGGATTATTTTATATCACGATAACGATACATATCACGATATACCACAATAAAGTCAGTTTTCAGTTATTCTTTGAAAAGTTTGACAAAAATATCATTGCTTACTTTTTTTCAACTTTATTTGAAGCAGTGGTTTTGCTATGGATAATTTTTATAGCATATATTGTCAATGTCAGGAAAAATGTGAGACTGCAGGATAAATGGGCTAAACATGATCTGACCAGAGTCAACACGAATTTAACAACAGAAATGTGTAAACTCGTGCGTAGAGAACGACTTACTCAGAGCATCATCTGCTCCTCAATATCAAGGCTCATATTACACTAAAACAAATGGAGCTTATTATCGCCATTTTCTCAACTTTAATGTAATGTTTAAGAAACAGTGGGCGAGCAGTTTGTATTGTACGTCTTTAGCTGCTCTACGCGCTGCCTGATCCGTCTCTTACCTCCTGCACCACGCCTCTCCTCTCTTCTCTCTCGTGTGTTTAATCCAGATCCACGCGCTAAAAAGATCCATCACTAAAAAGCTGTTTAGTTGCCGTGCGTAAAGCAGAGTGAAACCACGCGGTTTCATGTCGCCGTTGCTACAGCAGGTGTGGCGGCGGACAGAGATATCGTAAAGCAGGGTGGTGTCGCAAAACCACAAGGCAGAGTTTCTTTGCGAAAAAGTTCTTTTTTATTCTTGTTTATAATCACTTAATATAAACTTAGAGGATGCATAGTGACAAGACAACACTAATACATTCTTGTGGCCTATTTAATGACATATTTGCTTTAATAATTGATTAAATTAGGTTAGAAACGATAGAAACGATAGAAGAGAAATGGCACGATAGGCACTTTTCTATCGTCCCCACGATATGTATCGTCATATCGCCCAGCACTACTGTGCACTAATCATGATGTCAGATCAGCATCTTGATGTGGCACACCTGTGAGGTGGGATGGATTATCTCAGCAAAGCAGAAGTGCTCACTATCACACATTTAGACTGATTTGTGAACCATGTTGAGAGAAATGGTAATATTGTGTATCTGGAATGAATTTTAGATCTTTAAGTCCATCTCATGAATAATGGGAGCAGAAACAAAGGTGTTGCGTTTATATTTTTGTTGAGTGTAGATTGTCCTACAATCAAATCAAACTTTATTTATAAAGCGCTTTTCATACAAAATGTAACACAAAGTGCTTTACAGTGCTTAAAAAATCATTAAAATAGTCCCCACCAGCAAATATACATAAATAACAACAACCCCCACCTCCCCCTACCCCACCCGCACACACAGACACATATACATACAGACAGCCCAGTTGTTAAAAGTCTTGAGTAAAAATGGACATAAAGTGGGGTACATAAGGCTGAGTACAGATGGACCGAAAGAGGAAACACCATCCAAGGAGCCGTCTGCACCAGGAGCAGCCCATCGGCCACAGCCACAGAGCGCCAACACAGGGCGCCCGGAGGAGGTGTAGGATAGACATCCAACCTCCATCCAGGCACCCACAGGAGAGCGCCCGCACGGCCACAGCCAACCAGCACTCCCGGGGCAGAGGGCTCCCTCAGAGGAAACACTGGGAGAACATAAAAATAAAAGTAAAACTCGGCTAAAAGTGTGGAATAGCACAAGATAAAAATAAATAAATAAATAAAATAAATAAATAAAAAAGACTGGAACTAAAGAAATAATTGTATAGAACTAAAACAGATGAATAAAGTTAATATAAATAAATATTAGTTAAAAGCTAAACTAAAAAGGTGGGTCTTGAGCCTGCTCTTAAATACATGAACGTTCTCTGTGGTCCTGAGCTCCTCCTCAGGTCGTTCCAGAGGCGAGGGCCGTAATACTGGAAAAACGCCTCGCCGTGAGTCTTTCTGTTGACTTTAGGAATAACTAGGAGACCCCTGCAGGAGGAGCGCATGGACCGCGAAGGCTCATAAGGTAAAAGCAGTTCTGAAAGATGAGAAGGACCAAGACCATTAAGAGATTTAAAAACCATTAAGAGAACTTTAAAATCGATCCTGAAACACACGGGGAGCCAATGCAGCGACTCTAAAACCGGTGTAATGTGGTCCCGCCTCCTGGTCTTCGTCAGGACACGAGCTGCTGAATTTTGTAAAAGTTGTAAACCTGAGATACTCTTTTTGGGAAGACCAGAAAGCAGGGCATTACAGTAGTCAATACGACTGGTGATAAAAGCATGCATCAGCGTCTCCGTGTTGGCCCGAGAGAGAATGGGGTGGACTCTGGCTATGTTCTTTAGATGGTAAAAACCTATCCTTGTGATATTCTTAATGTGTGGAATAAAAGTCAGCTCAGAGTCAAGAATCACACCCAGGTTCTTCACCTGTGAGGAAGGATTAAAAGACAGTGACTGTCGTTTGGGTAAAAGTTTCTCTCTCTGGGCCTCAGGACCGATGACTAAAACTTCAGTTTTGTCCTGGTTAAGCTGGAGAAAGTTTTCTGCCATCCAGGATTTGATATCTAAAATGCAGTTAAAAGTGCGTCCATTGGCCTGGTGTCATCAGGAGACATGGAGATGTACAACTGTGTATCATCAGCGTAACTATGAAAGTTGACTCCATGTCTCCTGATGACATCACCAAGAGGGAGCATATACAGGTTAAAAAGCACTGGCCCTAAAATCGAACCCTGGGGCACACCACATGTAATTCTATGGACCTTAGAGGAGCAGGTATCCACACTTACCATGAATGTCCTGTCTGTGAGGTAGGATGTAAACCATTTGTGGACAGCACCAGAGAGGCCGATGTGTTTTAAACGAGTTAAAAGAATAGTGTGGTCGACTGTATCAAAGGCAGCGCTCAGATCCAGTAGAACCAACACTGTGACCTTCTGTGAGTCATAATTTAATCTAAAATCGTTTAAAATCTTTAAAAGGGCCGTCTCGGTGCTGTGGTTTACCCTAAAACCAGAATGGAATTTCTCAAGGACATCATGTGCATTTATAAAATCACTAAGTTGGGTAAAAACAAGTTTTTCTAAAATTTTGCTTAAAAATGGTAAGTTGGATACCGGTCTAAAATTGTTAAAATCATTACAGTCCAAATTGCTCTTCTTCAACAGGGGCTTCACCACCACCCCTTTAAAGGCAGCAGGGAAGACCCCCGTCTGAAGAGAGCAATTCATGATGGATAAAAGTTCATCTCTAAAAGATCCATAAAATGTTTTAAAAAACGGGGTTGGGACCGGGTCTAAAAGACATGTGGTGGGCCTCACTGAGGAGAAAACTTTATCAAGCATCTCAGCATTAACCTGGACAAAACTGTGCAGTGTTTCCTCTGGAACAAGTAGACAACCAGATGTATTTAAAACCGTATTATTTTGAGTAGATAAAATATTACATCTGATGGTGTCTATCTTTCCCCTGAAGTGGTCTGCAAACGCCTCACAAAGGGAGTCACTTGGAGTAAAGTTGGTCTTGTTAAAATCAGGATTGATCAGATGTTCTATTGTAGAGAAGAGTACCTTGGGATTGTTTTATTATTGTTAATAATTTTTGAGAAATAATTGTTTCTGGTGTTTCTTACTGTGTTATTGTAATTTGTTTGTTGTTCACAGAATATTTGGTAGTTTATGGTAATTTAATTTTTTCTCCATTTTCTCTCTGCCACCCTGCATTGTCTTTTGAGTCGTTTAATTTCCTCATTCCTCCACGGAGGAATTAGCCTGGCTAACGCCAGACTAAAATCACAAGTGATATTTAGTCTGGGGACCACCAATTCATTTTCTCGTAGGAGAGGTGTGGTTTACGATTGTCCATAACCGTTTATTGGGCGCTACGAATGTCTCTCATGCGTCTGCACGTAGCCATAGCCAATCGTATCATGGTATCAGATGACGTATGACGTACCTGCTGTAAACTTTTGAGCTAAACTATTTAGAACACGTTCTAAAGCTTGATCGAAAGATGGCATCGCGTCTGCTGCTGTCATGTTGGATCCGTAAATATGTTTTTATTTTTTTATCCCTAAACAAACTACAAGCTTCCGTATGTCAAATAGCGCGTCATCGTCTTACCGTCCCTCCTCGTTCTGTGATTGGTGCCCAAATCCGTGGAAAAATGTCGGCCATGGTCCCCAGACTGTTGTGAAGTTCGAAAGGATTCGAGCGCACACAGCAGTCTGGCGTTAGCCAGGCTACGGAGGAATTGGTTTTGTGGGGAGTTTCTTGAATTTTAAAGGGGCGATAGAATCAAGCGCTGACCTGAGTTTGCTGTTAAAATTTTCAATAATAAAATCACAGGGGGCAGGTAGAACAATAGGAGAACATTTCTCTAAAACATCGATAAAATTTGCAGCCACTTCAGGGGTGAGATGACGTTTCCTCACAGCTCTTATCGAGGTCTCCCGCTGGGTAAAACTGGTGACATTAAAAAACGCACAGTAATGGTCAGAGACGGCCAAGTCAACGACAGAAGACACAGCTGTGGACAGGCCATACGTGATGACCAGGTCCAGACTGTGTCCTCTGTCGTGAGTCGGCTGCGTGACATGTTGGGTAAAATCCATATAATTAAGAACATTTAAAAAATCCCTAGCAACAGGGTCTAAAAGATTATCTATGTGTAGATTAAAATCACCAGTTAAAAGAATCAAATTAAAAGAGCTATGTAGAAGTGATAAAAACACGGAAAATTCCTTAACAAAAAGAGGGCATTTTTGGGGGGTCTGTAAATAGTGACACATAAAATGGGGGGATTACTAAAAATGGTGCATGGTGCTCAAAAGTGCAGAATGGGTCAAATAAAATAGGTTTGGTGGCAAGCGTGTTTGTACATATGGAAGCAGTGCCACCTCCCCTTTTTCCATTCCTTATTGAAAAGGTGCTGCTAAAATTAGGTGGGGAGGCCTCAGCAAGAACCGCGGTAGCATCTGCACCCAGCCAGGTTTCAGTTAAAAACAATCAAGATTATTATCTAAAATCAGGTCATTCATAATAAAAGACTTGTTCAGCAGAGAGCGGACATTTAAAAGAGCCATGTTTATTGTGGTTTGAGATGGATTAACTGTGGACTGTGGTAGGGCTTTGGGGATGGGTTTTAAGAAGTTAATATGGACAGGATAATTGTGTGGAGGGTTGTGTTGTGTCCGCTCTCTGCTGATGATGACGGGAATGGTTTGTGAGGGGGCGTAGAAACGATAGGAGGGGGCGTGTGGGTGGAAGCCGCACCTGCGCGTGGTCGACGGGAGGCACACCGTCAATCACGTGCAGGTGCGGTTAAGTAGTGGACTGCCAGGGTCATGTTCTTTGTGAGCAGACGGCTGCCCCTCCAGTTCAGATGTAAGCCGTCGACTCGGAAATGAGAGGGTCGGTCCATAAAAAGGCTAAAATTATCAATAAAAGAGATTAGAGGTCTACATACGGATTTAAGCAAGCAGTTCAGATGGAAGGTCCTGCTAAAATGTTCATCGCCACGATTCAGCGTGGGGATAGGGCCCGAGAGGAACACAGACACACCTTTAAAAATCCATGGTCTCAAAACGCTGAGGAGTTCTTTAAAGTCCAGTTTTGTATGCTCTGATTGTCTTTTCGATATGTCATTTGTACCCACGTGGACGATCACTCTATGGACTGATGGGGGCATGGATTGGAGAATGCCTGGGAGTTTTTCTGTTATCCTGGAAACTGTAGCACCTGGGAAGCAGTGGGTTGCAGCATTATAACAACGGACATTTCTGATAATGGAGTCTCCTATTATGAGTGTTGTGATGGGGAATAGCGGCTTTGGCTGGTGGGCGGGGCGTGGATTGCCGGATTCCAAAACATCGCCATGTGGAGAGGACGGAGGAGAGACCAGGGCCACGGGCTGACTGACGGGTTCAGGTCCCGTCCCGACAGGAGTGCATACTGGCTGCTGTTGCGCGCCCTCATCTGGGATCACCGGCTGCACCGCGGGTTGTTGTGTCCGTGGCTCCACCGGTGAAGACCGCGGGGATACCTCTCGCGACGCGGAGTGCTGTGGCCGTGACGCGACAGATGACCGCGGGGGGGCCACCGGCGGTGTCACTGCTTGATGAGACCGCGGCACCGCCAGCAGCTGCGAGGGCGCGTGCAGCGTCGGGGACAGTGACAAGACCGGAGCCATACCCGAGGATCCACTGGATCGTCTCCTGACTGCCTCTTTTAAGATGTTACGCCTGGCCGATGTTTTTTCACTCTGTTTCTGAGGCTGTCGGGACTCTGAGGACACAGGACTTAATGCAGCATTTGAAGAGTCCTGAGGGAAGTTTCTGTGTTCTGATTCTACCGCCTGGGCCGGGCGGGGATCTGCGCCATCCCCTTGGAGAGCTGGGAAATCTTTCGCTGAGTCCAGTTTGGGGAGCGCCGGGGCCGGAACAGCTGGAGTAGGTGAGTCCGTCGCCAGTACAGAGAAGCGGTTCGTGAGGCTCAAGCAGGTAGATCCAAATGTTTTTGATCTATGCACTGTTTGCGGGCGGGGAGTTGAGCTAGAGGGTGAGGGACAGGTGACCATTGTCTCTTGGAGGGCGACACTCAAAGAGGAAATATGCAGTGATTGCCGATGGGATATTTCCATGAGGGCATTAACAAGCGCGTCTTTCTTTTTAATGTCCTCGGTCAATCGCTTTATGTCCAGTCTTAGACGGTGAAGCTCTTGCTCGGTGGGACTAGCCATAAGGCCGGTTAGCAGGCTAGCTAAAAAAAACAGTCCAGTCAGTGATCGGTGTTGTTGTTTTTGCACAAACTCCAGATACAGTGACACTTAGTTATCCACCACTAGGTCCCACAGAAAAAGGGACTATATGGACTACATCGTCCTCTAAAGTCTTTCACAAGGCTCTGCACTTATGATTAGCACAAATACAAATAAAAAATGCAAAGGTGCTAGCCTACACTTAAAACATCTAGTTTGTCCAGGTCATTGCTTAGTCCATATCTAAAATATCTTAAATAACAATAATCCACTGGGCTGTCCATGTTCCCGTGCTCCTCCCACAGAGTTACTGTGTCCAGAACCCAGCCAACTGTCCTCCTCACCCTTCTCTCTCCTCCTCACCCTTCACCCTTCTCTCTCCTCCTCACCCTTCTGTCTGTCTGTCCGGACGGTCTTGACACGCGGCGCTGACGTCCTCGCCCTGTCGGCCCTTTCGTTTCCATTCCCCTAATAATCCAGTCATGTCGCGCTGGTTCGTACGTGAAAGTTACCGAATTTACTCGCGTCTTAGATGGGCTGTACCATCGTCTCACATGGGGGAACACGGGGACCGTGCCACCTGCCCTTCTGTGATCAGGTGCTCATCAGCCCTGCTGCAGCTTGAGAGGCAGAGGAGGAATAAAGCGCGATTTGAAGTTGCATTAAAACTGTATTTTCAGCACATGTTGGCTTAGTAGAGCAAATAACTAAGAACAATAAAACAAACAAGAGTTATTTTTGGTAGAAAATAACTGGTCGTGAGAAGGGCACTTAAAGGGCAAAGGGGCAGGTGCTTGAGCACCACCTGGGCTCTATCTGTGCACGTCCCTGTTAATTGTTGTTAATTGTAATTAATTGTAGACGAGGCTGCGTCCTTTCCTCATCCTGTTAATGCATATATGTGCGCCTGACATCGCTGGTGACACTGTTTGCAGCAGTTGGCTGTCGGTAGAGATTTTACGATCTAAAAGCCACAAAATAGCATAAACTCTAATCAACATGGTGGCCTATGCACCCATTTGACCACAGCGTGTCGCTGTTCGAATTTCGACGGAGCAGAGCTGAAAAGATTGCGGCATAAATGCAGAGCTGAACTTTACGCCTATTCAGGATTCCTCTTAATAGGTTTGATGTTAATGATGAGGAGATGATGCTTGTATGGGGCCTCTTGTTAAAAAGTCATCTGCACAGATAGGCTAAATTCCATTGGCAAAAGTTTGTAGTACAACAGCGACACCCTGTGGTCGAATGGGTGCGTAGGCCACCATGTTGATTAGAGTTTATGCTATTTTGTGGCTTTTAGATCGTAAAATCTCTACCGACAGCCAACTGCTGCAAACAGTGTCACCAGCGATGTCAGGCGCACATATATGCATTAACAGGATGAAGAAAGGACGCAGCCTCGTCGTACAATTAATAACATCACACGTCAATTGGTGACTGTCACATTTTGACATGGCCGATGGAATGGCATGGCTTGCTGTGATGGGTACAGAATATCTGATAAATACAAGCATTAAGACGAAACTTGTTGTGGCGCTGTAATGTAGGGGTTAGCACAGGTGTCCTGAAGCACACCTTTGTCGAACACGTGGAGTGAGTTCGAGACTGGTTGAGAGAGTGATTATTCTTTTAAAGAGGGGGTATTATGCTTTTTTCAATCACATAGCACCCGTCTATAGCATACTACAATGATGACGTAACCTTCTGTTGGTCTGTATATGCAGTAAATTAAAATAACTGCCTTGAATAAAATTGCTCTCTCAAAATGGCTGTACTGAACGTTTTGAAATAGGCCTCTGTCTCTTTAAGAAGCTTTCCGACACGCCCCTTCAGCACACTGCTGTGGCATCTAAACAACACTACTGTGCGGGGAGGGGGCTCTGCTGAGCTGAGGAGCAGTGGTTGGTGGCTTGGCTGGTGACGAAAGGTCCAGAGGCGTCTCCAGGAGGTGGGGCGTTCCTAGGAGGACTGAGGCATAGCTACACCTAAAATGGCTGCCGTCTAAGTTTTTACTGATTACTCAAAAATATGTGAATGAGCCAAGGCAACACTCCAGGCATGTGTTTAATGAGGGAATGACATAATAACATGATATAAAGCTTGAAAAAGTCGATTTTACATAATACCCCCCTTTAATTATTATTCTTTGCGTGTAGTGTAAAAGACGCCAACGCGCTCATATGGTAAGACTGAAGCCTTTATTACCTTTTATCTCAATGTCAGTACAGTTATCATGAACATCACACACAATTTTCATAGCAATCCTTTTTTGTTCCTGTCGACTTCAGGGGAGACAGCAGGTCCACAACAGATAACTGGCCATGGTGGCGCACAGCTAGCTACGATATTTTATGAAATATCCATGTGCCGAGCTCGCGCAAAATGTAAACATCACATCGTCACATGGTCACGGCGAGAACCGGAACACCGGCTTTGTTTGTTTACACAGCTCCTAATTTGTCAACAGTTCCTATCACGTGATAAAATCTTCCCGTTTTCGACATGATTAGTGCTAGTCATTGAACTATATTAGTCTATATTATTATATTACTATATTAGTGTTAGTCTGCACCAGAGGGACTGAGCTGTGAAAAGTGACTTGGTCCATGTTGCTCTGCCTGATCCCGTCAGGCCTGAGGCTGAGCAGGGCCTGGTTTGACCGTTTGGGAAACACCAGGAAGCCTGGCTGATTGTAGTGTGTGAGTGAGTGAGTGGTTGGTAGGATAGGCCAATGGCACAGACTCGTAACCTCGCTTCCGTCAGTCTACCCCAGGGCAGCTGTGGCTACAGTAGTAGCTTATCACCACCTAGTATGGAGTGAATGAAAAATACATGTAAAGTGTGTTCGAGTGTCGAGAAAAGTGCTATATAAAACCAGTGCATTATTATTATTGTGTTTCAATCAATAATGATTAATATCTTAATGTACAGGTAAATCAATACAATTATCAGTCATATCAAGTCAAACGGCTAGCAAGGCCTTCTTTGCAAGTTTGAAGGATCACAAAAATATTGTCCACCGTCTCCCACTCGCTGTCTCAAACACACTCTCAAACACCAAATAACAAATGAGCAAAAATTAGGGAGGATAATTGGGTCAAAAATAAGTGAAATGAAATGGCGGAAATGGGGCAAACATTGGGGGGAAAAAAACATTTTTTTGAGCTGAAAACCAAGTCTCTAATTTAATCCTGTCCCTGGACCAACAGCATCAAAACTTGGATCTAAAGATGGAAGATATGTTTTCCGTACCTGCTTTTGATACTTTAATTTTTTCGACCTCAGTAGAATCTAAACTTTTTTTCCGATACCAGACTTATATTGTTTAACAAGTACCCAGCCCTAATCTTAAAATCAGGTTTTTATACCACAAGATTCCATTCTGTATCCCCATACACAGGTACACAGGGCTCCAGGCTCCACTCTCATGATAATCCCCTTTTACAGAGTATGAGTGTGGATGTACTGTACTGCACTTTTGTTAGGATGCATGTGTCTTTGCAGTGGGCAGTGAGCCAATGACCCTGGGTTCTCCCACCTCTCCGAAGCCTGCCTCCGGAGCACAATTCCTGCCTGGCTTTCTCATGGGCGACCTCCCCGCCCCCTCCAGCCCGCAGTCCCGCCCCTTCAGCCTGGCCACGCTGGACTCCACACCAGGTAAAGCACGCAAACCCTTCCACGCAAACCCATCCACACCAGGTAAAGCACGCAAACCCATCCACACCAGGTAATGCACGCAAACCCTTCCACGCAAACCCTTCCACACCAGGTAATGCACGCAAACCCTTCCACACCACGTAATGCACGCAAACCCTTCCACGGCTGCAACAACTCAACTGGTTCGTCATCGGTATTGCTGAGTACCCAGGGTTTCCGCGGGGCATTAAGTTGTTCAATCAAAATCAAAGCCTTAAATGTCATTACTGAGCATGAAATTGGATTCAAACTGGCATTAAATACAAATTTCTTGGAAAGTTCTGACATTGCTCAATACATTTTAAAATAAAAAATACCAAAATTATCAAATCAAATCAAATCAAACTTTATTTATAAAGCGCTTTTCATACAAATGTAAAATGCTTTACAGTGCTTAAAAAATCATTAAAATAGATGGTGGTCTAAAACATGTTTAGCTACAGTTTTGGTTGACTATTTTTTTATGCTCTCAAGTTTCCTGTTTTGTACAGTTCTCTTTTCCTCTGATGAAATGTTTGGAAGATGAAATATGCAGCATTTTAGTATTATAATATTTGGGCATTAAATGGCATGAAAAAGTATTAAATTTGACTTGCTTCTGCCTGTATAAACCCCGTTACCCTTCGATGCCGCTGGGCCAAACCTGTAAGGAGCAGGGCCCAGCTCCAGATGTGGAGCCCGGCTAAAGAGTCAGATTTACCTGCTGGAGGATTAAGCTGTTGTGCCCAGTGGTGGAGCCAGAGCAGTGGCACATACAGCCCTGACCATCGACCAATCTTTTTTACTTGGACATAACGTATTGTGATCCAGTAAGTAATGATGAGAATATTAAATGTTTACCTTAAAATGTGTAAAAAGTCATGTGTCCAAAGTTTATAAACCTAATGCCATTTGACATTTATTGAAGTGTTAAGATTGAAAAGTGCATTAACACAAAGTGCTGTATAACTGTCGCTGGAAAACAAAGGAGTGATGATAAAAATGCCTCCAAACAAGTATTGAAAGTATTGCGATACTTGATAAAGTATCGATACTTGGTATTGCAGCACAAAGTATTTCGATCCAAGTCTGATCCGATATATTGTCCCAGCCCTACTTTTTATGTATTGGTACTTGATGCCGATACATAAAAATAATCTGTATTTGCTTAAAGAGCAACTAAACACCAAATCAAGTTTTTTTTTACTGATAAACTGTCTCAATGGGTGTCTCATAGTGTTGTCCACTGGTCCCTGACATTATTCTGACATTATAGCGCAAACATGTGTAAAATCCTAACTTTGGCCTGAAAACAAATGGGTTGCGCCCCCTTCAGGGTAAACTCTGCTACTAAATTAGAATTTCCTGATTGGCTGGAGAGTGTCCACGGCCTCCACAGAACGTCATAAGCCGCACCAGCTCCACACATCGTCATCAGGTGCTGCCCATTGTCCCGCCCCTGTACCTGTGGTTTATAACCAAGTCCCTCCCACGTAATCTGTCTGCTGTGATTGTGCCAATGCAAAGGCCCACACACTCACCCCCCGCATGTCACCCCCAAACTTCAGAGACCGCCTCTTTCACAGCAATTTTTGACTTTTGTTTGTGGGTGGGGAAAGGCTTTGGCACGCCCGTTTAGGTACTCTTTAATGTCCATATCAGTCCGATATGAGTCCACTTCACAACAACCCTAGTAATGAGAGTGTAGAAAGTGATTTCCAGCCGTATTAGATCTGAAATGTGAAGACCCAGTGGAAAGTTGAAGTACGTCACAAAGCCTGACCTCCGTGTGTAATAAATGACCTTTAACTACATTAGAATACGAAGGAGCCCTTTGTGCTGTGTATAGCTCTATTTGACACGTCTCCTCGTCTCCAGGGCTGCCCTCGGCCTCAGCGGGCTCCAGTAACTCGGCCCCTCAGCCCGTCGTGCCCACGCCTAAGGACAAGAGCGGGGCCCCTCCGGTGCGCAGCATCCACGCCGACCTGATCAGCGCTGGGACCCCGGCGGCTTCACACAGACAGGTACGTAAATCACAATAACACAATACCAACTGGGGCAGGCACAGCCAACAAAAAGGGTCACGGCGAGAACTCCCCCAGGGCCCAAGGAGCTGAAGCTGCAATAAACAAAAAGGCTTTTTAATCTGGAAAGTAAAGTTTTAGTCCTGTTCGCTGAGGAGCCTTTAACTAGGGCCCGACGCATATGGATTTGGGCTCTGATATGAAGGCCGTTGGAAAGGCCCATATATAGGCCGATACAATTAGTGATTCTATTTCAGTAATCAGATTAACATGTAACATCAGAAGCTACAGGCTAACACAATAAAAGAATACCAAAAATCCAGGATTTCATTGCCCTTTTTTTGCCATTACCACTGTGCTTTCCTACACAAAGCCCAGCTTCATACAGTTGCTACAGTTTTTTTTGCAATAAAAGTATGATAATATCTTAAATGCTCATCATCGTCTCACAATGCAAAACATAGAAAACTAAATATTAGTTTTCTATGTGGAACATAGGGTCCACTTTTGCTGGCTTGGTCCCAAAATGTCGGCCATGAACAGAAATGACTATTAAAAACATGTCATGAATATGGTATCATATTATAAATTAGAATGCACAGACCCTCCACTGTGCTGCAGGTGTGGGGGCTCTTGGTGCCTCTTCAGTGTTTCAGAAGAAGACATGTGTAGGTCTCAAATGTATTCAGCTCATAAGCTGAACAAACACAGTTCACAGAAAAGGCAAAAAAACGCTGCTGTACCAAGAGAGAGGAAGTTACTGCTCTGCTGCAGAGAAGCGGAGAGACTGAGGGGATTTACAGTCGGGTCCCCAGAGCGACAGGACGGGGATAGGCCTGTAGAAATGCTCTCGGGTAGTCCAGGCAGTTTGAGGACCACACCCTGTGCCTGATGTCACTCTGACAGCGTTTTGTCCTGTTTGTGCAGTCCTTCCTGGTGATGCAGTCTCCGCTCTCTGCGCGACACGCGTCCACTCCAGGAGCAGGTACCACCTCCACACCTTTCCCCTTCTGTGGCTCTCACTGATGACGGCGCTGCGTCCCTCTGTGACGGAGCTGGTCCCTCTGTGACGGAGCTCTGTTATGGAGCTGCGTCCCTCTGTGACGGAGCTCTGTTATGGAGCTGCGTCCCTCTGTGACGGAGCTCTGTTATGGAGCTTGTGCGGTCCCTCTGTGACGGAGCTCTGTTATGGAGCTGGTCCTGTGAGGAGCTGCGTCCCTCTGTGACGGAGCTCTGTTATGGAGCTGCGTCCCTCTGTGACGGAGCTCTGTTATGGAGCTGCGTCCCTCTGTGACGGAGCTCTGTTATGGAGCTGCGTCCCTCTGTGACGGAGCTGGGGGCGTTGTGACGGAGGCGTCTGTGAGGAGCTGCGTCCCTCTGTGACGGAGCTCTGTTATGGAGCTGGTCCTCTGTGGGAGCTTGTTTGGAGCTGCGTCTCTGTGGGAGCGGGAGCGGTCCTGTGGGAGGCGCCTC
Organism: Neogobius melanostomus; assembly: GCA_007210695.1. NCBI lineage: Eukaryota > Metazoa > Chordata > Actinopteri > Gobiiformes > Gobiidae > Neogobius > Neogobius melanostomus. The sequence continues at coordinate 105,260 of VHKM01001093.1, forward strand.
TGTGACGGAGCTGTGTCCCTCTGTGACGGAGCTGTGTTCTGTGACGGGCTCTGTTATGGAGCTGCGTCCTCTGTGACGGAGCTCTGTTATGGAGCTGCGTCCTCTGTGACGGAGCTGCGTCCCTCTGTGACGGAGCTGCGTCCTCTGTGACGGAGCTCTGTTATGGAGCTGCGTCCCTCTGTGACGGAGCTCTGTTATGGAGCTGCGTCCCTCTGTGACGGAGCTGCGTCCCTCTGTGACGGAGCTGCGTCCCTCTGTGACGGAGCTGCGTCCCTCTGTGACGGAGCTCTGTTATGGAGCTGCGTCCCTCTGTGACGGAGCTCTGTTATGGAGCTGGGTCCCTCTGTGACGGAGCTGCGTCCTCTGTGACGGAGCTGCGTCCCTCTGTGACGGAGCTCTGTTATGGAGCTGCGTCCCTCTGTGACGGAGCTCTTATGGAGCTGCGGTCTCTGTGACGGAGCTGCGTCCTCTGTGACGGAGCTGCGTCCCTCTGTGACGGAGCTGCTGTCCCTCTGTGACGGAGCTGCGTCCCTCTGTGACGGAGCTGCGTCCCTCTGTGACGGAGCTTTGTCCCTCTGTGACGAGCTCTGTTATGGAGCTGCGTCCCTCTGTGACGGAGCTGGTCCCTCTGTGACGGAGCTCTGTTATGGAGCTGCGTCCCTCTGTGACGGAGCTCTGTTATGGAGCTGCGTCCCTCTGTGACGCTCTGTAGGAGCTGCGTCCCTCTGTGACGGAGCTGGTCCCTCTGTGACGGAGCTGCGTCCCTCTGTGACGGAGCTGCGTCCCTCTGTGACGGAGCTGCGTCCCTCTGTGACGGAGCTGCGTCCCTCTGTGACGGAGCTCTGTATGGAGCTGCGTCCCTCTGTGACGGAGCTCTGTTATGGAGCTGGGTCCCTCTGTGACGGAGCTCTGTAGGAGCTGCGTCCCTCTGTGACGGAGCTCTGTTATGGAGCTGCGTCCCTCTGTGACGGAGCTCTTTATGGAGCTGCGTCCTCTGTGACGGAGCTGCGTCCTCTGTGACGGAGCTGCGTCCTCTGTGACGGAGCTGCGTCCCTCTGTGACGGAGCTGCGTCCCTCTGTGACGGAGCTGCGTCCTCTGTGACGGAGCTCTGTTATGGAGCTGCGTCCCTCTGTGACGGAGCTCTGTTATGGAGCTGCGTCCCTCTGTGACGGAGCTCTGTTATGGAGCTGCGTCCCTCTGTGACGGAGCTGCGTCCCTCTGTGACGGAGCTGCGTCCCTCTGTGACGGAGCTGCGTCCTCTGTGACGGAGCTGCGTCCCTCTGTGACGGAGCTCTGTTATGGAGCTGCGTCCCTCTGTGACGGAGCTCTGTGACGGAGCTGCGTCCCTCTGTGACGGAGCTCTGTTATGGAGCTGGGTCCTCTGTGACGGAGCTCTCTGTGAGGAGCTGCGTCTCTGTGACGGAGCTGCGTCCCTCTGTGACGGAGCTGCGTCCCTCTGTGACGGAGCTGCGTCCCTCTGTGACGGAGCTGCGTCCCTCTGTGACGGAGCTCTGTTATGGAGCTGCGTCCCTCTGTGACGGAGCTCTGTTATGGAGCTGCGTCCTCTGTGACGGAGCTCGTTGGAGCTGCGTCCCTCTGTGACGGAGCTGCGTCCCTCTGTGACGGAGCTGCGTCCCGCTGCGTCCCTCTGTGACGGAGCTGCGTCCCTCTGTGACGGAGCTCTGTTATGGAGCTGCGTCCCTCTGTGACAGAGCTCTGTGACGGAGCTGCGTCCCTCTGTGACGGAGCTCTGTTATGGAGCTGGGTCCCTCTGTGACGGAGCTGGTCCTCTGTGACGGAGCTGCGTCCCTCTGTGACGGAGCTCTGTGACGGAGCTGGTCTCTGTGACGGAGCTGCGTCCCTCTGTGACGGAGCTGCGTCCCTCTGTGACGGAGCTGCGTCCCTCTGTGACGGAGCTGCGTCCCTCTGTGACGGAGCTCTGTTATGGAGCTGCGTCCCTCTGTGACGGAGCTCTGTTATGGAGCTGCGTCCCTCTGTGACGGAGCTCTGTTATGGAGCTGCGTCCCTCTGTGACGGAGCTCTGTCTCTGTGACGGAGCCCTCTGTGACGGAGCTGCGTCCCTCTGTGACGGAGCTGCGTCCCTCTGTGACGGAGCTGCGTCCCTCTGTGACGGAGCTGCGTCCCTCTGTGACGGAGCTGTGTCCCTCTGTGACGGAGCTGTGTCCCTCTGTGACGGAGCTGCGTCCCTCTGTGACGGAGCTCTGTTATGGAGCTGCGTCCCTCTGTGACGGAGCTCTGTTATGGAGCTGCGTCCCTCTGTGACGGAGCTGCGTCCCTCTGTGACGGAGCTGCGTCCCTCTGTGACGGAGCTCTGTGACGGAGCTGTGTCCCTCTGTGACGGAGCTGCGTCCCTCTGTGACGGAGCTCTGTGACGGAGCTGTGTCCCTCTGTGACGGAGCTGTGTCCCTCTGTGACGGAGCTGCGTCCCTCTGTGACGGAGCTGCGTCCCTCTGTGACGGAGCTGCGTCCCTCTGTGACGGAGCTCTGTTATGGAGCTGGGTCCCTCTGTGACGGAGCTCTGTTATGGAGCTGCGTCCCTCTGTGACGGAGCTCTGTTATGGAGCTGTGTCCCTCTGTGACAGAGCTCTGTGACGGAGCTGCGTCCCTCTGTGACGGAGCTGTGTCCCTCTGTGACGGAGCTCTGTTATGGAGCTGTGTCCCTCTGTGACGGAGCTGTGTCCCTCTGGGACGGAGCTGCGTCCCTCTGTGACGGAGCTCTGTTATGGAGCTGTGTCCCTCTGTGACGGAGCTCTGTTATGGAGCTGCGTCCCTCTGTGACAGAGCTCTGTGACGGAGCTGCGTCCCTCTGTGACGGAGCTGTGTCCCTCTGTGACGGAGCTCTGTTATGGAGCTGTGTCCCTCTGTGACGGAGCTGTGTCCCTCTGGGACGGAGCTGCGTCCCTCTGTGACGGAGCTCTGTTATGGAGCTGTGTCCCTCTGTGACGGAGCTCTGTTATGGAGCTGCGTCCCTCTGTGACAGAGCTCTGTGACGGAGCTGCGTCCCTCTGTGACGGAGCCTGGGAGCTGTTCTGTCCCTCTGTGACGGAGCTGTGTTTGGAGCTCGTGACGAGCTCTGAGGGCTGTGGACGGAGTCTGTAGGAGCGCGTCCCTCTGTGACGAGCTGGAGGAGCTGGTTCGTGGGAGCGTGGTGACGGAGCTCTGTATGGAGCTGTGTCCCTCTGTGACGGAGCTGTGTCCCTCTGGGACGGAGCTGCGTCCTCTGTGACGGAGCTCTGTTATGGAGCTGCGTCCCTCTGTGACGGAGCTCTGTGACGGAGCTGCGTCCCTCTGTTATGGAGCTGTGTGTCTCTGTGACGGAGCTGTGTCCCTCTGTGACAGGGCCGCAGCAGGTGTGCATGTCTCCCGCTCAGGTGGACCCCTTCTACAGCCAGGGGGAGGCACTGAGCTCTGACGACCAGCTGGACCAGACCTGGGTCACAGTCTTTGGGTCTGTACTCCACTCTCTTCACAGTTCATAGGCTGAAGTCATTTAGGCGACATATTGGATGCACTAATATGAAGAGGTTTAGTTTAGACCTTGTAATACAGATTATTTCAGTCTTCTCTCAAACGTCAATGCTCCTGGACATACTGGCCCTCATTGATCAAACTTTCACACGGTGAAATCAGAGTGTGAGGTGGATGAAATAATCACCTGTTTGATCATTTATCATCTGGACACATGTTCTATATGTACATATGTCTTAAACATATGTACATATAGAACACTAAACTGCACTGGAAAACACTTTTTAACAGCATGAAATGCATCACCACTTTGCACATAATCCTCATTGGTGCTTTAAGTTGAGATATAAAAAAATCCCTCCTGAGAAAACTTGAAAATATTGTTAAGTTCAAGCCTGTAAAGTTTGGAGTCTGTAGTGGAGAGGTCGTTGCATGAGTGGAACAAAAATATGTGTGTTTATGGACGAGTACATTTCTCCGCTCTTCTGTACTGGGCGTCTCCCAGAAAGGAAATGACCATATTTGGATTATAGCGTCATCTCGGGAGCCTTCAGGACATGTGGATGTAAAATATGTCAATATTTGTGAATGAATATGTGAGGGAAAGGCGGCTTTGCGAAGCGACGTAGTAGCTACTTCCTGTATATCTCTGACTCGCTAGTGACAAAACATCGTAAAATAAGCATCGTTACAGGGTGAGTTTGGTCTTTTTTATACGACATGAAAACTAAGATTAAGGAGAAAACTACCAAATAACCTCCACATTGACCACTGCGTACACCTGCAGCGTCTCTCCTTGAACATGAAACGAGGCTCCAGAGTTCATATTCATGGACAGACTTTGGTTCAGTTTGTTGTCCGCATGCTCCACACCACGGGTTTGAGTGCATTAGAACAGAGACACTAGAACCTGGACAGCAGCAGTGATAATGACTTGTTCTGTGCGCAGGTTTCCTCCCGCCTCGGCCTCTTATATCCTGCTGCAGTTCGCGCAGTACGGGAACATCCTCCGACACTCGGTGAGCCCCACTCCTGGTTCAGCCCCGTGTTTCCAAGTGTTCATGTGCCCTTTATTTTCCTGTAAACGTTTCTAGAGCCTACACAGAGAGCGTTTGGCTGGATGTGGCGGTCTGTTATCTCCTGACCTCTGTGTTTTTTCCTTCAGATGGCATCGCCTGGGAACTGGATGCACCTGCAGTACCAGTCCAAGCTGCAGGCGCGTAAGGCCCTCTCTAAAGACGGCAAAGTGTTTGGAGACGCCATTATGGTTGGAGTCAAGCCCTGTATCGATAAGGTGAGTGTCCCGCCCCTAGGGCCTTAGACACCAATCATTTCACTTGTCCTAATGATCGTAGCATATCGGGATTATTGTTTATGAGTATGTTCTATTGTTGGGGACACCAGGAGTGTCCAACTGGCGGACCTGGGTCCCAGAGGTTCCTCTAGACTTTATTTGCCAGATACTTAAAGAAACAGCCCACCGTTTTTCCATACTGAGATCTGTTCTTACCTGAGCTCAGACGAGTTGATGCGTACCTGTCTGGTCTTTGTGCCCGTGAAAGAGTGCGGTAGTTTCTAACTTCACCCCCGTTTGGAGCCATAGGAATATGCTGGGTGAGGCCAAATGCTAACAACATCTTTGGTCGTTTTGCGTGACTGAGTGCACGCACAAAGACCAGACAGGTATCAACTCGTCTAAGCTCAGGTAAGAACAGATTTAAGTACCGTATTTTTCGGACTATAGGTCGCACTTTTTTTCGTAGTTTGGCTGGGGGGTCTTATACTCCGGAGCGACTAATATGTGTTTTTTTGTTCCCTTTTTTAAATTTCACATGCCACTAGAGGGCGTGCAGGCTAATCGAGCAGCATAAAGAAAGGTACGTAGGTTACTTGACGTAAAATCACAAAAAAAGCTAATCACGGCCTAAAAGCTTGAGCCACAGCTAGAAGAAGGAGCTTAGAAATGGGTGCTTAAACAACCTGCTGTTGGGAGAGGCTTGTCAACGGTGCAGTTACGCCTCCATGTCCAGGTGTCCTCCGTGTCAAGGTTGTTCAGAAGTGACACAGAGGATGAAGTAGGGCTGGGAGATAAATCGAATTAATTCAATTAATTCATACTTTTAAAAACAGATGATGTGGAAAATGGCTAAATTGTAAAATCGTGTCCGCTGCTCCATGCCCCCCCACGTGCGCCTTGTTGCCAATTTAGCAGCGAGTTCAACCGCTCCGCAGCGAACCCAGAGACTTTCTGACGATCTCTGCTGCTTTACAAAGACCGCGCGTTGTGTTTTCAGAGTGCGCAATAGAGTTTTCTTTCACTAAAGTTCCACTGAGTTTTCCCCAGTCTGATCCTCTTCCTTCTCTCACCCTGATGCAGCTTAACTCCGCCCCTTTCCCCTTGAGTCTCCATGGAGACGGTTGTCAATCACAGCAGAGGCATGAGGATGAGAAAACTAAAATGCTTTTGAAAACTCCATGGCTTATTTAGTTTTACTTTTGAGAGCAGACAAGGAATATTTAAAAGAGAAATAACATTTTGTAGGCTGTATTATAAATCTAAATATAAATGGTCTGGACTCTGAACAGTTGTCTTATTATGAAAGATCAGGAGACCTTTAAAAAAAAAATCCAATAAAATCGATTAAAATCATAATCGTCCAAACTGAGTAAGAAAATCGAGATTTTCATTTTTGGCCACATCGCCCAGCCCTAGGATGAAGATTTCAATGGATTTAGTGATTTGGAGTGAGATCAAGTGTTTGGTATGTTCTTTATGTTATCTGATCTGTTTATGTGACGTTAACATACTGTACGCCTATTCAGCCTGTTGTTTTGTTCATTAGGCAATGTTTGACTAGTGCTTCTTATACTCCGGAGCGACGTATAGTCTGGATAATACGGTATGTAAAAACGGTGGACTGTTCCTTTAAACCAGCTGGGTCCTATAATTCCAGCCATTAAGAAGAATTTCCAGACATTTAAAAACATTAATGAATGTTGTGTTATAATATAACATATATTGAGAGGCTGTTCATCCTCTCAATATACTTAATATCTAAAACTGAATTAACAATTATTTAAACACTATTACAATTGTAACATTGAAATGGCAGGATTATTGATTCATCGTATTTATGTTGTACATTTTGAACTCTGGACCTGGGACACATGTCAAAAGTTACTACAGTAAAGTTTGCAGACCTCAAACTGATTCAGTTTGGGACCGCTTATAACATGTTTAATAGTGATGGGCACTGAAACCTGGCATCACTTCTGCCGGTGCTCCTTATCAGGGCTTATCGCGATACCGATAAGAGACTGTTAAAGTACTGGATCATAAGGAGTACAGATGAGAAGTGTCTCCTTTACCCTTTGTTAAGAATGAATAAGTAAAGGCAGTGTCTCTTTTCCTCATTCCCATTGCTCTTGTAACGGGTGTGTTGTATCTGCAGAGTGTGATGGACAGCACAGACGTCTCCTCTCCCGTCTCCTCCTCGTTCTCCTCGGCAGCTCTGCCCTGCACTCCGCGCTCCGCCATCCGTCCCCTCAGTGTGGCCCAGCGCTGCTCGGCCAGCGACTACCAGGTGTGTGAGACTCAGCGAGGACGGACCGATGAGGGGCGCGTTAAAGGCTGAAGAGTTGAGACGAGAACAGGGTTGCTCAGTTATTCTAGTTTCTCTCCATCGTCTGAGACTCTGAATGGGTTTGTGAGATCTTATCTGGGTAGGTTGCTCAAGGATAAGGAGCCAGTGGAGACTCTCAGCTCAAGGTCCGCACACACTATACGATTTTTATGCCCGATTTTGATACAATTCTCAGTCGCGCTGAGTCTTCCCGAGTCGTGTCTATAGTCTAAGGCAGTCACAGAGAGGCGTGTCTCGTAGTGTGGGGGGGTCACGACTGGACTGGCGTTGGAATCGTGTAGTGTGGGCAGCAGTCAGACGCAACTGGACTACAGTCGCAGGAAATCAAACATGTTTGATTTTTAAGCCCGATTTTGGACGCACAGGAGAAACGTGGGTGATTTTACCGTCCCCAAAGTGAACACACAGAAAGCAGCGGCCAATGACCGAGTGAAATAAAGACAGAAAAACACCGCCGTGCCTCCTTTTTCATGTCTCTTTCAAAACAGCGGCACAAACAACTCATTTCATGGCCACAGCCCCGCACGAAACGGCACAACTTTATATCACCAAACATTCACGAGAACCACCTTTTCAGCTACATTTCAACCGCAAACAGAGTTTAGCGGCACTTACTGAGTTTGGAGACGAACTGTTCAGCTTCACCTCGCCGATAGCGGCGCCTCTCTCCGCTGTCTCCTCCGCCTCCTCCATCTCGGGGCTGAGGCCCGTCTCCTTCTCTTGTTAAATCCACTGAAATACGTCCTGTCGTGGCATTTCTTACCACTATAAAGGAAAACTTGAAAGTATTTGTCAAAAGTATAAGTTTAATTTAACACGCGTGTGGAGGGCCAACACACAGGTAAAACTCATGGTTAGCTCTGAGGCCCCGAGCCTCTTGATCCCGTTAATATAGACGAGAGAGAGAGAGAGTCACAGCATGAGGCAGTCGCCGCCCCTACATCATCATGCAGACATCACCTCCTTGTGATGTTTAGAGCAAGACACAGGAAGGCCTTTGAGCCAGGACACGTCTTGGCCTTTGTCCTAGGTGTGAAGCAGAGACTCAGCATGTGCTTTGGCCGGGATAAAGCACAGGAGACGGGTCCGGGCATTGATTAAGCGGGCCAGACGGTACTTCACAATTAGTGTATTACTGACTTCAATTTAATTAACTCTAAAACTGTCATTACAGTCCCGCTTCTTGGTGTCGCCAACTTTTATCTCCATCTGACAGAACTATAGCCAAGTTGAAGGCTTCGTAGCAGTAGTAGCCTTGCACTGTGATGTTGTGACACTGTTTACACCGCTGACCGATCGAGACACCCACGTGTTTTCCCACGCTCACAAACACGGCCTATCTTTGCGGATTTTGGGTCAGTTTTTGAAACCGGAGGAGAAATGAAGCAGTAGAGAGGACAGACGCGCTGTGTTATCAAACATCAGCTGTTTGTCAGAATCGTGTAGTGCGTTCGCTCTTACGATTCTCAGTCGTTAAGTGTGAACCCCAGACGTTCTATAATCACACTAAATCCAGTCGTGTAGTGTGGCCCCCCTTCTTTATAAAATCGTAAAGACTGGAAAAGTCGTGTAGTGTGTGCGGACCTTCAGATTTAGAAACTCAAAGGTCCAGGGTTTAACCCTCGTCAACTGTGCATTATTTTTAATTGTAGTGATCTCAGCAAAGTTAAACACAAACGGCACAAGTTGTGCTTTAACTTTTAACCTCTTAACTACCACCTGAACCAAGCACCTTTACTCAAATCTAAAAGCTTCTTGAAAAAGGGTCAACATGGAAGAAAAAGTGGCAAAAGAGCGACAAAAACAGGCCAGAAATGCAGCAATAACATAATGGAAAAGTGACAAAAATGCCACAAAAAACTAAAACGCAAAGAAAAAAATAAAATGAAAAAACATGACAAAAATGGTTCAAAGATGTTCAAAGATGAAACAGATAATAAGTAGGGTTGGGCGATGTCCCCTTAATTGGCAGTTGACGATGTTTACGATGTTTTTAAAGACATTTACATTGCCTATATAGAGAATGAGGAGTTGCGTGCCGAGTTGGGGTGATTTGGGGGGGGCTCTGAGCCTGTCGGACATATTGGCTGCGGATTGGGGGCACGCTCCCAGAATTTCACGCATTCCTCATATTTCAGAGCACTTTAAATTTTGCGCATTTACGTTTTTGGCGAGACAGAGACGGATCTACGAATACGACAACGAAAAGACGGAAAGTAAAGCAATGCAAAGAGATAAGGCGAAAGAAAAGGGACCTTACAGGAACAAGCTCATACCAAGCGCAAAACAGCGGTATTTGGAGAAGCTTGCGGACATCCAAAACATCATCACACGAGCTCCCTGCAGCGGAGACCTGGACCATTTACCTGCACATACATGGACATAGTAAACTACCTTGTATTTGGTGTAAGTTACTACACGATGCAGGAGTTTAAAAGCCACAAGTCTTTGGAAAGTTACGAGACTTTCTGCTGTGGCTGGGTGCAGGACTTGCCTCTACAAGCCTCCAGCTGGTGAAAACAGCGTTGTACTGGCAAAAGTAACTTTTTGAAGATCAGCGCGTGTTTCTGACAGGAGGGGGCGTGGCATCACGATGGTGGCTCTCCATCATGATGTTGCTCATCCATCACGATCGTCCCAACCCTAATAATAATAATAATAATATCAAACTTGTATAGCGCTTTTTTGGACACTCAAAGACACTTTACATGGGGAATAAACAAAACAAAAAAGCGGTTTAAGGAAAAGCTAGTTTGAACAGGTGGGTTTTGAGTACTGATTTGAAGGTAGGTAGTGAGTCAGAGTTTCTAATGGGCTGTGGGAGTGACTTCCAGAGGGTGGGGGCGGCGATGGCAAAGGCTCGGTCCCCCAGGGTCCGGCGGTTAGTGCGGATGATGGAGGTGAGGCAGTTGGTGCCGGCTGAGCGGTGGTGGCGGGTGGGCTGGTGTTGTTGCAGGAGCTCAGAGAGGTAGGGCGGGGCCAGGTTATGGAGGGACTTGTAGGTGAGGAGGAGGAGCTTGTATTGATATTGAACGGGGAGCCAGTGGAGCTGTTGGAGGACGGAGGTGATGTGTTCTCTGGACCGGGTGTGGGTGAGGAGGCGGGCAGCAGAGTTCTGGATGTATTGCAGTTTTGGAGATGAGTGGTGGGAAGTCCATAGAGGAGGCTATTGCAGGAGTCGAGTCTGGAAGTGATGAATGCATGGATGAGGATTTCTGCTGTAGACTGGGTAAGGGAGGGGCGGAGGCGGGCAATGTTGCGGAGGTGGAAGAAGGATGTTTTAGTGATGTGGTTAATGTGTGTTTGGTATGAGAGGGTGGAGTCCATTATGATGCCGAGGTTGCGTACAGAGGGGAGATACGTTACGATCTGTTTTGTAGGCCTTAGCTTTCAGTTGAGAAGCTTTTAGATTTGGGTAAAACCAAACTGGAGAAAATGCACTCAGTTAGGGCGGGGGTTAAGAGATGTATGGGAGTGTGTTTGAGAGTGCACATGGGGGACGACGGATGGAAATTAGCCCAAGGCTACAATTCGGTGTGGCTTGTTCATTAACTTGCACTGTCCCTACCAAATAAACCAATAAATAAAATAAATAAAAATAAATAAATAAGAGCTGTAGAGACAATTTAGTCAAGACTTCAAGCTGGGACTTGAACCCACAACTCTGAGGATGGCGCTCTAACCACTCGACTATCGGCTGCACACTGTGCTTTGACTTTAAACAAGTTTGGGATTTATTTCATGGATAACCTGTGATTTTTTTTTTTTTATATTTCATTTTTATTACAAATGTTTTTAGTCTTTGTACTACAGGTGAAACTCGGAAATGTTCATTTATTTCTGTAATTCAACTTAAAATGTGAAACTAATATATGATATAGACTCATGGCATGCAAAGTGATATATGTCAAGCCTTTGTTTGTTTTAATGTTGATGATTTTGGCTTACAGCTTGTAAAAACCTCAATTTCTGAAAATTAGAATATTACATGAAATCAATGAAAAAATGAATTTAAACAAAGTAATGTGGTCCCTCTGAAAACTATAATCATGTATATCATGTATATGAGGAATATGTCATTTGAAGCCCATGTCCAGGATCCGTCTGTGTGTGGAGGCTCTTAATGCACTGACTCCAGCCTCAGTCCACTCCTTGTGAAGGTCCCTCACACTTTTGAATGGCCTTTTCCTGACAGTCCTCTCCAGACTGCGCTCATCCCTGCGGCTTGTGCACCTTTTTCTTCCACACTTTTCCCTTCCATTTAACTTTCTGCTTTGATACAGCACTTTGAGAACATCCAACTTCTTTTGCTCCGACCTTTTTGAGTCTTTCCCTCCTTATGGAGGTGTCAATGATGGTTTTCTGCACAACTGTCAGGTCAGCAGTCTTCCCCATGATGGTGAATTCTACTGAACCACTGAGAGACCATTTAAAGTCTCAGGGACCCTTTGCAGGTGTTTTGGATTCATTAGCTGATCAAAGGAGACACTTTGAGCTACAATATAGTGTATTTTCGGGACTATAAGTCGCTCCGGAGTAAAAGACACACTAGCCAAGAAATGCCTAATGAAGAAAAAACAACCGGCTGAATAGGAGTACAGTCTGCTAACGTAACACATTGATGGTTAGCTACATGAAGCATAAACAATGAACTAAATCGGTGTCTGGTATGTTAACGTCACATAAACAGATCAGATAACTATAGCATAAGAACATACCAAACTCTACATCTCACTCCAAATCATTAAGTCCATTGAAATCTTCATCCTCTGTGTCACTTCTGAACAATCACCTTGGCAACGACCTGGGTACGGAGGCGTAACTGCACCGTTGACAAGCCTCTTCCGGCAGCACGTTTATCAAGCTCTCATTTGCGAACTCGTTCCTCTAGCTGTGGCCATCGAGCTTTTAGCCCGTGATTAGCTTTGTTTAGTTTTCTTCTCTAAGAGTATCCTCTGTTACTCGCTCACTCCAACCTTTCTTTCTGCTGCTCGAGCAAGTGCCCTCTAGTGGCATGTGAAATTATATATTTAAAAAAAGAAAAAAAAAGTCACATATGTCGCTCTAGAGTATAAGACTCTATGAAAAAAAGTGCGACTTATAGTCCGGAAAATACGGCGGTTCCTTTTCATAATATTCTAATCTTCTGAGATTTTGAATTTGTGTTTTTTACAAGCTGTGAGCCAGAATCATTTGATAATATTTGTCTCACAGCTTGTAAAAACCCAAATAAAACATCTCAGAAAATATTTTGAAAATCGACTGTAAACAAAGGCTTGACATGTCATTGACATGAGTCTATAGGGCTGGGCGATTATTTTTTTTTATTTTTTATTATTTATTTATTTATTTTCCCCATATTGATCGATCTCGATTTTTGATTCGATTTTTTGGTTAAAAAACAAAACAATAAATGTGGTCTTCCCTGGACTTGCAAGTAAACAGATGCTGCGGCCAAACTGAAAACTCCAGCTTAACTCGGCAGCAAAAACAAACTCCACACTTCTAGCCTCACAGTACAACATCCCCTCACAACAACACACAAAAATCTGCAATGGAGACGCAAAAAAGTGGAATGTTTGAAGAATGTCAGAAGCAGACAACGAGTGCATGTTTGCATGTGAAGCCTCACGTGAGTGAAGTGCTAACAACTTAATATGTACATAAAGAAATACTCGTAAACAGCACATTTATAAAAGACGATCAAACTTACAATTCACTGTTAGAAGTCCAGCTAATCCACCGCTGCAGCCTCAAAACAAATCCACATGGTCCAAATAGCGATGATAGTTTTCCTCTTCGAAGGTAAACTCTTCATCCCAGTGCGTCCTGTTCCTCTGAGGCTCCTCGCATGTTTCTGTTTTGTCCTTTAGACGAGTTAGCAAACCTTTGTAGCTGATTTTACACTTAAAATCACCAGCTCCTCTTCTTGTTGCCGTATGTGCCCTGCTCCTGCGCTTCCTGTTTGTTTGGGCCGAGTGATCCCTGAGATTGACCTGACAGGCGCTGCAGCATTGCCCCATCCATATTTTTCCAGACTGCGATGGGACCGGCCAATTCTCCTCGATTAAAACGCACCACGCGATTATCGTGGTCGACCTTTATTAAAATCACGATTAGATTAAAATTTGATTAATTGCCCAGCCCTTTGAGTCTATATCATATATTAGTTTCATATTTTAAGTTGTATTACAGAAATAAATGAACTTTTTCACAATATTCAAATTTTTAGAGTTTCACCTGTGTATATATTTGAAACTTTGTGACGTTAGTCTGGCCTTTTTGCTTTATTTTCCCGACATTTTGATTTGGAATTTTGATTTGAGTGATTATTTACATTATTTACAATAACATTGTAGCAATGCAGAAAATAAATAAACAAAAAAGTAACAAAAACTCAAAAGGAGTAGGCCGAAGCAAGAAAGCTTGTAAGTGCCTACCCCCATATTCATTTTGTCACGCAACAAACATAAATATATTTAGTTGAAATTTTATGTGACACACAATCATGAAGTGAAATGAAATTGATACATGATTTTTAACGTTTTTTATGAATAAAAACTGAAAAGTGGGATGTGCATAAGTACCGGCCCCCCTTTCCTTTTAGTGCAAACAATTGCCTTCAGAAGTTGCCTGATGATTTCTGAATGATCACATGTTGACCTAATGACTAAATAGAGTCTACCTGTGTGTAATCTAATCTCACTTCAAATACAGCTGCTCTGTGATGGTCTCAGAGGTCTGTTAAGTGTCTATTGGGAGCAGACAGCATCATGAAGTCCAATAACACAGCAGACAGGTCCGAGATAAAGTTATTGAGAAGTGTAAAGCTGGGTTAGGTTATAAAAACATTTCCAAAGCTTTGAACATCTCTCAAAGTACAGTTAAATACACCATCCAGGAATGGAAAGAGTGTGGCATCACTGCAAACCTACCAAGACCCGGCCGTCCTCCTAAACTTACTGACCGCACTGACCAGAGCTGTTACCAAGAAGCCTATGATGACCCTGGATGAACTGCAGAGAGCTACAGCTCAGGTGGGGGAAACTGTACACAGGACAACTATTAGTTGTACAAATCAAGTCCCGTTTGCTGTTTGCCAGAAGCCACATGGGGGATACAGCAAACATGTGAAGAAGGTGCTTCAGATCAGACCAAAATGGCACTTTTTTGCCTAAATGCAAAACGCTGTGTTTGGTGTAAAAGAAACTGCTCATCACCCTGAAAACACCATCCCCACTGTCAAACATGGTGGTGGGAGCATCATGCTCTGGAGGTGCTTTTCTTCAGCAGGGACAGGGAAGATGGTTTGAGTTGATAGGAAGATGGATGGGTCCAAATACAGGGCAATCTTGGACGAAAACATGTGGGAGTCTGCAAAAGACTTGAAACTGGGGCGGAGGTTCACCTTCCATCAAGACAACAACCCTAAACATAAAGCCAGGGCAACAATGGAATGGTCGAAAACAAAAAATATCTATGTGTTAGAATGGCCACGTCAAAGTCCAGAGCTAAATCCATTCGAGAATCTGTGGAAAGATCTGAAAACTGGGGTGTTTTACAAAGAAGAATGGGTAAAAAAATCCATTCTAAAGTTGTGCAGGACTGGGAGAGACAAACCCCAACAGACCTGCAGCTGTAATTGCAGCCAAAGGCGGATCCACAAAGTATTAACTCAAGGGGGTATAGATACTTTTGCACATCCCACTTTTCAGTTTATTTATTTTTATGTAAGTTCAAAATCATGTAGAAATTTGATTTCACTTCACGATTGTGTGTCACTTAGTGTGCGTCTTTCACATAAAATTTCAATTATATTTAGCGTGGCAAAATGTGGAAAAGTTAAAGGGCTACGGATACTTTTTCAACCCACTGTATGTATGTGCGTAATAATGACCTGATGTGTGCAGGTGGTGGCCGACAGACAGACGCCCAGGAAAGACGACAGCTTCGTGTCCAAAGCCATGGAGTACATGTTCGGCTGGTGACCCGAGGACAATGGGGGACAATGGGGTGGGTGTGAGGGGATAAGACTGTGTGGGACTGTGTGTGTGTGTGTGTGTGATTATTCTTTTATGCTTTTTTTTAAATGTCTGTTTCAATAAAGGTCTTTGAATTCTGACACATTCTTAATGTGATGACTTAAAACTCTGAACCCAGGAGATGTGGTAAACAGGATTCTATTTGTCCTGGTGCAAGTGTTTATGGGTCGGCCACAATCAAAGTGGATCCATATCATCACACTCATGCAGATCCAAAGAGATGATTATTATGTGATAAGTATCTGTTAATACGTGTAAGTCACTTTTAATGGCGTCACTTGAGACATATTTTCAGAACCAGTCAATTTTGGAGTTAACACATTTGCATTTAACAAGATCCCTTATATTAGGCGTGAATAGATAATGAACCATTTCATCTGCATGTGTTCTTTTTTCTCATGTCTCTGCTTAGCTGCAGGTCAGTGAAGCAGATCTGAGGATTATTACAGGTGTGAGGTCATTTACAAATGTACTAATTTCTATTTTATGGTTTTCTTCTTCTAAAACTGTGTTTGAAAGGCCAGACCATGGTAGTTCACTGTATTATAGACCCTTTAACTGCTGACATCAGCTGGAGGCAGGAAGTGATCGAGAAATAAGATTTAACCAAAACTAGCGATTTTAAGTGTAAAACAACTGAAAAATGTGGTCCTTTTGTGGCTTAAGGTGCAAGAACAAGAGGAATGACATTTGAGACGATAAAATAAGGTTTATCTGATATTTCCCAAAACAGTTAGACATTTGTTGTCACTATGACAACAGCTACAATGGAAATGGATAGGAATCTAGCTTCCCGCCTCCAGCTAAGCCTGGAATGTTTACAAACCATTAAAGGGTCTATAGTAATATCAAAAGCAAATCCTCCTTACGTAGTTCAGTTGATTCGGTCACGCTAACATAAAGCTGACCAGTAAAACTTAAACTGTCCTTTTTTGGCCATGGCCCGTGACCTTTGAACATTGTCCCACCGTGTTGTCGGGCTGGGCACCTCATTGTGGGTCCTTCAGCTTTAGTCTGAGCAGTTCAGTTCAGTCCTAAGGTAATGGGAGAACCACTTCAAATTTAGAGATGTCAATTGGAAGCTTGGCTGTAAATTACTGACATAAATATGAGAAAATATGTATTGCAAGTTTTAACAAAGATTGATCTCAATCATCCAGGAGGTAGATACAACACAGAAGGCTAAATTCAACTGGACATTTTAGTTGCCAACCTTTTGCTAATCATCCAATTCTCTTCAAGGGCCAAAGCTGTTAGGTCCCATCAGATGGTAGATAGTGTGGTGACCAGCGCAACAGGTATCGTAGATCGCACAGTCAGTTAGAATTTAATCAAAGTTTGACAATTTTGCCTGATGACTGTGCGATCTATAATATATAATGCAAGATATTTTTGTTTCAAATAAGCCTTCATTGTGTATGGGAAAAATAATTTGATATCAGAAAAGACTTACTAATGAAAAAAGTAAATGTGATATTTCTGTGTGATCAGATGTTTAAAAAGAGCCGGCTCTACAGCAGGTTAAAATCAGCTAAATCCTATTATAGTGGACCCGGAAGTGGAGCGGTGATGTCATCACTTAAACGTGTTAGGGGGGATTAGAGGGGATTTTGGACCTAGTTTAGCTTTAAAATAAGCCATTTCTTATTAGGCAGGAATGAGATATTAAAAACTCCAAAACTGGAAAGTTTGAAACATGGCCCTTAAAAATGACCAAATAAATCTATGAAGACACATTGAATCAGTGCAATGATTGGACATGTTCTTGTGAAAATAAAATGGTTTTCCCTTTAAATCTATTAGTCCATTTTCAAAAACTTTATTTTGATAACCAACAAAAATACAATTGTCAGTATTGTTTTGCTCATAAGAAAATATTTGCTACATAAAGAAACATGCCAGTTCAGTTGATCTCATACATGTAATGTGGAATGTTCCACCCGTGTCTTTAGGTAAACCTACACCTTCGCTTATATTTAAATGGTAAATGGTCACATTTTATATAGCGCCTTTCTACCTGCTTTAGGCACTCAAAGCGCTTTACATCAAGGAACCAGTCACCCATTCACACTCTCATTCATACACCAGTGTACGCAGACACTGGAGGCAAGGTGGGTGAAGTGTCTTGCCCAAGGACACAACGACAGTGGGCACCTGCGGGATTCGAACCGCCGACCCTCTGGTCACAAGACGACCCGCTCTACTCTCTGCACCACCGTCGCCCCAAAATATATTTAAAAATATTATATTTACAATCAAAACACAACTGCAAAGACAGAGACCCACTTTTGTGAAAATAAAGCTCTTTATTCTAGTGTCTACAGTGGTCCCAAACAACTTCCAATTGTTCAAGCAACATTCATCCCCTAAAAATCTGCACATTTATATCAATATCATACATCTGTTATGTGTAAGGCTCTAAGACATGATTAGTGATTACAAATCGATCCATATAAAAAAGACAGTGTGCCCAAGTGTTCACAGATGGAATGTAGAAGTAGTGGTATATCTTACTGTACAATATATCCCATATCATTTCAGCATTATTTGTATTAGAAATAGGAATTCAGTATTTTTTTTTTCTTGAATCAGATCACTTTGATTTTGATTCAATCTCAAATCATTCCGCCACAGTAACTTTTCGAACATCTTTTCTCAGTAGTAAAAGTCGGCCAGTTTGTCCTGAAAACCACCACATAGAACAGGAGCATGGTGGGAAGTTAGATATAGATACAGGTGGCATCTTTGTAATTGCCTATATATGGTCATGTTTGAAGCAGCCAGAGGGGGAAAACAGGAGGAAAAAAACTATACTATTTCTCTACCATTACTTTAACTTATGCTGAATTATGAATATATTTTTCTACTAAATTAAGACACAGAGACATAGAGAGGAGCAAAGTGGTTCAACAACACATACATACATACTAAACAAAACAGGCAATGCTAACCAGGAACAGGAAGGTAGCAAGCTAAAGGTAGCTCCATGCTATGATGTGCCATTTTTTGACGCCAGGGTCCATATGGATGTTTTTTCATAGAAGATTGTTCAGTAGACGCGAAAAAAAAGAAAAAAACGGCACTCGTTGCTGACATTAGCATATGTAGCATGAAGCTAACGTTAGAAGGCTGGTTAGAATTGCACGTTTTTTAAAGTATTTATGGGCTGTTAAACCGCTTTGCTCCTCTCCATATCTTTGCATCTTTATTTAGTAGAACAATATATTCATAAATCAGTATTTGTTCCCCCCCCCTCGGGCTGCCTGGGCAATTCCAAAGATGCCGTCTGTGTTTATGCTCCATATAAAAGCCTGGAAAACTTTGCTGGTTTAGGCCCCTAAATCTGAACGAGAAGAGATTGTTTTTACCTATGTATAGCTTTGTATATTACAAGTGATTTTGTTCTTGGCAATCAAATTCCAGGGAACCTGGAAGACACGTCTATTAGTGTAAATTAAAAAAAATCCTGCAGCGCGTTCCAGGCTTAAGGTGGGCTCACATCGTGAACGGGATTTGCATAAAAACAAAACATCATAAACCGTCTACAACAATCACATTATGATTAGGCCTCAATTTATTCCCATTTACATTATTAACATTACAGTATTTATAACACTGAACCAACCGTCTGAGAGTTAGTGTTTGTGTTCATCCAATTCCTCAACCACCAAAATACATGCTGGGTCCATTCAGAGGCGAGCTGCACATGAGCAAACATGGTAGAAAGTGCGGAAGTTGGGACTAACATTAGTCAAACGTCGGTGTAAAAGCGTCCCAAAGTAGAATTAAAAACCTAGTGGAAGCAGCGGAAAAGAGCAATGTTGAGCCTGAGGAACACTCCCACGAGAAGAAAAAACTAAGCTAGGTCTGTTTGTTGGTTAGCACCAAGTCTCTCTGACTGTCATTCATTTAAATCACTATTTATCAAACTGGCTGATGCTCTACGGCCGTAATGTCTCTGTAGCACAGCTGTAACTTTTAAACAATGACTAGGCTAATTGCTAATGCGCTAAAGCTAATGCTTCTACACTCACGGAGGCGGCTCTGCTCTCACTAAAAACATTATTATAAGGAAAGACCTTTGCTGTGCTTCCATGTCGCCTTTAGAGCAGAGTCAGAATCGGAGCTAAAGTATAGTACCCGTCATGTGTGTTGATTTTTCTTTAATTTCAAGACTATTTCCATTGCAGACTCATTGAAGGCATTCATTTATGAATGAACACATAAGGAAATAAGTTTTAAACAAAATTTGATTCTTTAAAATAACTGCCCTTTGCTTTGATTACTGCTTTGCCCTTATGACATTTTCTCAATAGGCGTCAAAATACAGTCACCAGAAATGATTTTGGCTTCACAGACTGTTAACCATATCCGGGGACAACCTTATGAAGCTCATTGAGAAAATGCCAATAAATGCGAATAAAGGGAATTTAAAATATAATACATATTTGGAGTTATTTCACCCTTTTTTGTTTCCTCCATAATCCTATATGATAATTCATACTTTAATGCCTTCAATGAGAATCACATAATGTAAATAGTGCTGAAAATAAAGAAAAGGCGATACATAGTGTTTCCAAACTTTTGACTGGTACTGTCCTTATGTTTGCACATATTCATTAGCCACGTGCTCTGTGTGAGTCAGGTCAGGCCTCCCAAAGAACAGTAAAAACGCCTATAGAACTAAAAAAGCATGCGTCTGTCACTGTGAAGGTACTACATCTACTGCCCCTTTAAATACAGTGGTGTTTAAAGTGGCTTAGAATGCTGGGAATACTTCATGTTTATGTCCTAACCCGCGCAACACTGGCCGAGCTCGTATTTCGGACGTGAGGAATCGTCACATTTGTCTTTATGAAATGATTTAAAATATATTATTTTATTTATTTCTTCTACTAGAATCCTATATTATTATATTATAAAAATAATGGAAACAGTGAGTATCAAAGACGCCAACTTCTGACATGACAAACGTTCCGGCCAATAGGATCACAGGTCGCCAACAGAGGCACTTTCTTTGGGGTGCCAGTGGGTGGGATGGCGGTTCAAATCCCGGCTCCCTCAGGTGTAGACTATTGTTGTGTCCTTGGACAAGACGCTTCACTCACTCCGCGTGTCTGTGTGAGTGGTTATTATTAATATTTTGCTTTGGCTATTGTAACTATCAACTGGTGATTATAGCCCTAACTCTTTTAGCTTTGATCATGATCTCCGTTTGCCCCAGTTTTAAGACCCTCGCCACATTGGGCCAGTTGAGCCCCAGGAGCCGCAGCTCGGCCCCTCACCGGCCTGTGGGAGAGCTCAGTGAACTTACAGTGTTTATACAATCTACAGTGTTACAGACAGGCACAGGCGAGAGAATGAGAGGGGAGGATGTCGTCATGGTGACAGCGGCTGTCGTCTCCGTGGCTACAGTTGTTGTTGTTTGGACGGGGCGACGGAGGCCAACAGCTCGCTGTAAATTTCCCGGCGGACTTCCTGTGCCACACTCTGCCGGATCTGGACCAGAAAACACAAGTCAGAGACAGAGCACAGGTGCCAGCAATAAGCTAGGCTAGAACGAAGCATCACCACATTCTGAAGAGAGGCTGTGTAACTATGGTGACAGCAACTCACTGCTGCCAGTGTGACTCAAACACTTTTGACTGCAAGATGTCTGTGTAGGCTCTCAGTCGTACAGGAGTTGTCCATCTTCAATGAAGGTTCTTGAGTCTTCTGTGAAATGTCGAAGTGTCAACACAGAGTACAGAAGACGACTCAAGAACCTTCATTGAAGATGGACAACTCCTGTATGACTGAGAGCCTACACAGACATCTTGCAGTCAAAAATGTTTCATTGAAGATTTTTGACTGTTCTTTCTCGTTCGAACGTAATACCAAGTTGTTAGAATGTATTGCCAACTTGTTCTAACGTAGAGGACAACTTGTTCTAACGTAGAGGACAACTTGTTCTAACGTAGAGGACAACTTGTTTAACGTAGAGAAACTTGTTCAAGAACAACGTTCTAACGTAGAGGACAACTTGTTCTAACGTAGAGGACAACTTGTTCTAACGTAGAGGACAACTTGTTCTAACGTAGAGGACAACTTGTTCTAACGTAGAGGACAACTTGTTCTAACGTAGAGGACAACTTGTTTTAACGTAGAGGACAACTTGTTCTAACGTAGAGTACGTAGGGACAACTTGTTCTAACGTTGTTCTAACGTAGAGGACAACTTGTTCTAACGTAGAGGACAACTTGTTCTAACGTAGAGGACAACTTGTTTAACGTAGAGGACAACTTGTTTAACGTAGAGGACAACTTGTTTTAACGTAGAGGACAACTTGTTCTAACGTAGAGGACAACTTGTTCTAACGTAGAGGACAACTTGTTCTAACGTAGAGGACAACTTGTTTTAACGTAGAGGACAACTTGTTTTAACGTAGAGGACAACTTGTTCTAACGTAGAGGACAACTTGTTCTAACGTAGAGGACAACTTTAAAAAACAACTTGTTCTAACGTAGAGGACAACTTGTTCTAACGTAGAGGACAACTTGTTCTAACGTAGAGGACAACTTGTTCTAACGTAGAGGACAACTTGTTCTAACGTAGAGGACAACTTGTTCTAACGTAGAGGACAACTTGTTTTAACGTAGAGGACAACTTGTTTTAACGTAGAGGACAACTTGTTCTAACGTAGAGGACAACTTGTTCTAACGTAGAGGACAACTTGTTCTAACGTAGAGGACAACTTGTTCTAACGTAGAGGACAACTTGTTCTAACGTAGAGGACAACTTGTTTAACGTAGAGGACAACTTGTTCTAACGTAGAGGACAACTTGTTCTAACGTAGAGGACAACTTGTTCTAACGTAGAGGACAACTTGTTCTAACGTAGAGGACAACTTGTTCTAACGTAGAGGACAACTTGTTTTAACGTAGAGGACAACTTGTTCTAACGTAGAGGACAACTTGTTTTAACGTAGAGGACAACTTGTTCTAACGTAGAGGACAACTTGTTTTAACGTAGAGGACAACTTGTTTTAACCAGGGGTGAAAGCATAGACTGTTAAAAAGAATAGACAGCTCCTCCTCACTCCTCCCCGTTTACCATAATGACCACTTTCGAGGGGGAAATCATGGCGGATTTACAGACTCCTCCTCCCCAGCTCTGACGAAGCATGTTCCTAATAAGGGCAAAAGGGCGGGATCTCACTGTAGACTCGGCCCTTGCGTGACGTGTAGCTCGCGCAGCTCCAATGCCAACAGTCCGACCTCCGTTAAGTAGGAGATTAAACAATTTTTATTTCGAAACCAGCCTGGTTTCTATTTTTTGACTAACCCAGCGTTATCTCAGGAGGAATATGTAGCCATATTAAGTGTTGAAAAAATTGAAACCAGTCATTAAAGTTGTTTTAACGTGTCTAAAGTCCAATGCTTTTCAATGGGGGCCTAGCGGCCAAATGGAGGTACTACAGCAATGGAAGAGCAATGGCGGCCTCCAGTGTTGCGGTCACAAAGCAGAGCAGCCAGCGGCCATTGGGTGAAAATAGCTTTTTTTTCTTGCCGGTACTATGTCATTATATATAAATAAATAAATAAATAATATAGACAGTTTTGGGAGAATAATTTAGTAACGTATTCCACTGCTTAGTCCAAACAGAGTACTGTAGTCTGAATACTTGGAGTACTTTCACGTTGATTTTCATAATGTTAATGCGGCATATGATTAAGAAGATGTTTAGGCTATTGTTACATGCCTATTACCAACTTATTTACCACTAATGTGGAAATGCAAAAAAAGCACTTTGCAAGCCCAAAAGGACAGAGCTAAACTTTTCCCCGGCCATTTTGACCTTTTTTGTCTTCTTAACTGTACCTGAATACAGTTACCCAAAATGAGTATTCTAAATACGTAATATATATTCAGTTACTACCAACACTGAATATAGCAGTGTTTTCATAACCAGATCTGTTTCAGTGGCATAAACATATGGTCTTAATTAAATTCCCACAACTTTACTTTCACACGTGTCTGTGGACTAGTAACAAATATCCAAAACGATTTTGAAAGAAAATCAAAACGGAGATAGGGAGTATTTGCATCTATCTTTAGATCCTCAACCTGGTAATTGGTAGGGCTGGGTACGGTTAAATGATACCTGTCTGGTATTGGGAAAAAAGTTTAGATACTACCGGTATCGAGAAAATAACAGTATTGAAAGCAGGAACTGAAAAAAAATCCTCTATCTTAGAACCAAGTTTTGATGCTGTTGGTCCAGAGACAGAATTAAAAGGAAGTGACTTGGTCAGCTCAAATAAATTATTCTTATAAATGTTTACTCTTATTTTTAACATTTTTGCCCCATTTTTTAACAGATTATTTTCCCAATTTGTTTCTCATTTTCCTAAATTTCCCCTCATTTTAATTATTAATATTTTCTCAGTTTATCCTTAATTTTGCCACAACTTCTTCCAATTTCCCCATTTCCCCCAAAAAATGTTTCACACATTTCCTGACATTGGAGATGAACTTGATATTGTAACACTGCAGATCTTCCAAACATTATTATTCTGTTTTCTGGTTCTAGATGACACATATTTTAGCATAGGTATCGGAGAAAGTATAGTTCAGGTTTTGGTAACGAAAACAAAGTATCATTAAAGTACCATTATCACAAAAACAAAAATTACAGTATCCAGCCCTAGTATCTCTGTAATTATTGGGCCTGTCCAGATAAGCAAAAAAAGCCCCTTCCTAAATGTTAGCTAGCTCTGTCAAGTGGATTTTAGCACATGCCATCGGGAGAGAAGTGTTTGTTAGTGACACTTTTTGGTGCAATACCAGCGTGATATCCTCCAGATCAAGGCTCAGCCGGTCTCATGTGAAATCGGAAACAATCCCTGGAGCTCCTTAAATCTCTGAACCCCCACCTGAACTGAGCATATTTTCTCCAGTTTGGCTTTACCCAAATCTTGAAGCATCTTGGGGGGAAAAAAGCACAAAAATAGCAAAAAAAACAAAAAAAAACAAAGATGAAAACGCAACAAAAGTGTATCAAAAAGTGACATAAAAGTGAAAAAAAAAAACAACAGCGCAAAGAAAGCACAAAGAACGAAAGTGAAAAAAAGTGGACGACAACACGGCAACAACGCAAGGAAAAAGATCTGTTTAGATTAGTTTTGTCAGTCTTAGCTTTCAAATGAGGCGTTACTCTGGCCCATGGGCTTTAAGCTCCAGTCGAGAAGTCTTTAGATTTGGGTAAAACTGAACTGGAGAAAATGCACTCGGTTGAGGTGGGGGTTAAGAGGTTGAATGCAACCGGTCATGTGGACTAGTCCTGCTCTGGCTCTATTGGGTAACTTCTCTTCTTCTGTTAGTCTAGTATTGATCAAATCTGAGCGTTATTGTTAGGCTAAATCTACTACAGGAGCGAAGCGGCTACAGACCCTTGCTACTGACTGCAGTGGCTCTTCAAGTCCAGCCAAAAAAAACACAGGGCATTTAGTCAATGATTAAGAACATACTTTGTCTTTAGATTATGCCTATTCATCCTGGAACTGATGAGAAATGAAAGTTTAGTTCTTCAGTGTGAAAGCGGACTCTCCAAAACTTCTTTTTGTCCCATTCTGTCATCACTGAACTGTCAGATTGAAGAACACACAAAGCAGTCGATGCGTGAACACGGCTCATGCTTTGGAGTAAATTAAGCCCAAGTTTGTACCTCTCTGATGAGCTGCTGCAGGTTGTCCACGCTGGGCGTGGCTGCGGCCTCTTGGCTCCACCCTTGTTCTGTGGGCATGTCCTCATTGCCATGTGACCCCGCCCCCTGGTCCTCTGACAGGCGGAGCGGTGGGGTCTCTCCACCGGGCCTAGGAGGAGGGCGGGCGTTATGCTGACAGACGTGCGGTAAAGTCCCGCCCCCGGATTGGGAGTCCGCCTCATTGGACTGGAGCAGCAGGATGACACAGGGGAGCCGCTGTTGCTATGGTAACTGAGCTCTGATTGGAGGAGGAGCTGCTCTCTCAGGAGGTCCGACACCTGCACACAGCACAGAGGAGAGTTATATCCATATTCATTCAGTGGAGATTACATCTGTTACTAGAAACATTTCAAAAGCATTTTAATGGCTTTGTCGAGCTGAAGGAGTCCTGTGGAGCCTGGCCTGGGAAAACTGGGGCCTAAAAGATGTTTAGAGAGGCCACAGAAAACAACAAATATGAAAATATATTCCAGTAGCCTTTACCACCCATCCCTCGGGACAGGAAAATAGTGCTTCCAACAGCTTGACTGGGATATTTTCAAATAGTGGAAGTTCACCTAATGGGCTGTGTACTTGTAACATCACAACATTCTAAAGATTCTAGTTTAAGTTGGTGGACAGGTAAGAAAGGTAAAAAACGGTAAAAGTCATGGTGGCCTGTAGGGAGCAATAAGTATGAAGCTCCAACAAGGACCTGGTGTTCTTCCACTGCCCTATCTGCAGAGGGACTTCCATCAGCCCTGGGTCCATCTATAGCCTGTCCGTCCATGGAGTGGCTCTCTCCTTCTGCAGTTTCTCTTTTCTCCCACTAGGTTTTTGTGTTTGTCCTTGCCATGTAGGACAGATTTGCAGATGATGTCCTGTTGGCCTGGATTCCGATCAGGACCTTCAGGGAGCAGTATGGCAGCCCCATGGCTCATCTCTCTAACTACAGCAGGGTTTATGCTAGATAGTTGGCCCGGAAGGGACGGTCTAGTGTGAAATCTGACATGACACATATTTGGGGTAGGAACAGGGTATATTTTCAGAGAAACCAACACATATACATCTATCAAACATCACAGCAGACCGTCCCTCCCAAGCAGACTATCTAGCACTAACCTGTGTGATGCCCACTGTAAACCCTACACCATTGAAGTGTCCCGAAGTGTGTGAGTGGACTGACCGGCTCCATGGCTCTCAGAGCAGACGCAGACGACAGGTTGTCTTCACTGAAGCCCTGTCGAAGACCCTAAAAACACAGTGAAACGCTTTATGAGACAGACAGTGTGCATACAACTAGAACTGCACAGTCACTGAATGAAAGCACAGGGTGGGGCGTGGGAACTTCCTTTTTCGATAAGGGGGCGATGATGTTAAGGAGGGTCCACAGTGGGGTGGGAGAGGGCTCAATGGAAGGGCTGATGGGAGGTTTGTGTCCACACCTGTATCAGTCACAAACATGCTGTGGTCGAGGGAGCAGCGCACTTTTTCCATAGAGGCGTATTTGTCTAACGGCTACTCATCACAATGCGTCTTTCATCATCACTAAAAAAATTCCCTCATGAGGCCGTGTTACATTTCATTGTGGCTGGATGCCTGGGATCATAAGCTCTTCTTTTTTTCAAGAATACGGTCGCTGTAATGTATCATTGTCAAATAATGGACTGAATGCTCTAAGTTTTTTCTGCTCTCGAAAAAAAGGAACTGGATGATGCGTGGCTTCAGCAAGAAGTGGCCACAGCCCACACTGGGAGGATTTTCAATGGATTATTCGAGAAAAGCCGTCCCCGTGCGACTGTTCTCCCTGAGAGGGGACTTAAACTGGCCTGCGTACTCGCCTGATTTAGCCCAATGATTATTTCCAGTGGATTTTCTCAATTCTATGGTCTATAACAAGACCTACAGACTAGCTTCCACACCGGTCAACATGCTTAAAAGAGGGGACCAAAACTTTAAAAATGGTCTGAATCAGTGTATTGAAAATGGAGTCTGACATTTTAAGGATATTTTATTTAAAATTGAGTAAAATTAAATCTCTGATGTTGTGTAACAGGCAAAGAATACAGAGTTTTGAAACAATTTCTGATTTAATTTTCAAACAAAGAAAGTCCATGCCCTGTATGTAGATGAGATGAGCAGTCAGCAGGTTTGTCTTTCTCTTTAACCATGAAGACAGTACCATGTGTGCAGAGGGGGTCAGGTGTGTGCAAGGACAGGTATGTCGTATGTTGGGGAGGGGGGGGGGGGGGGGTGCGGCAGGTGTACCGTGTGTGCAGGGGGGGCGAGCTCCAGCAGCCTCTCCTCCAGCTGCTGCTCCAGTTCTTGTAGCTCCTCTCTGACAGCTGTGCGCAGACACTGCAACTGCTCCACCTCCAGCCTGAAAGGACGTCAACACTTACAAGACCTGACCACCAGGGGGCAACGATCAAGGATTTGAGAGGAATCACGGAGGCAAATCGCTTCATGGTGCCATTATTTTACCAATGATTTTTTTTTTTTTTATATAAATGGGGAGGAGATTTTACTTCTACAAATTACTTACCCACCGCTGCGTTCCATAACAATGCCCATTGAGGGGACCAACAAATCAAAATAGTTGCTAGTCAGTTCCTAGTTTGAGGAATAGCAATAGTTTGATTGCGATAAAAGCTAGCTAGGCCATAATGTGCATCTCTGACTTAGTGCTTAATGTTAGAATCAACTTTAGTTCCACAACCCGCACAGTGATTTCCGGTTCCGCACGCTTGAGTAAAAAGCACAGAGGCTCAAATGCTAACTTTAGCTATGCTGCTAGTGCTAATAGCAGCAGTTCACATGACATCACAACATTCTTAGGAGCCTATCCTTTAAATTGAGCTGGAGGGCAGGTAATATTTCCATCACAGTAACTATGGTTACTAACGGTCAAAAGGCAGATTGTATGTGTGGTTTTAGTCCAATATCTCCATCCTTACTAATCCACATGAAACTGCTCTGTCAGCATGTATAAACTAACTAGGTTAAAGCTGTTGCTGCATTAGCCTACTTGTTTGTTCGTGCATCTTTCTAAAATTAAAGTGTTTTTTGGATGATATATCCTTCAAACTCCACTCTGTTTTTCTGCTTACGCTGCAACAAGTAGAAACCACAACACCTACAGTGAGGAAAATAAGTATTTAAACACCCTGCTATTTTGCAAGTTCTCCCACTTAGAAATCATGGAGGGGTCTGAAATTGTCATCGTAGGTGCATGTCCACTGTGAGAGACATAATCTAAAAAAAAATATCCAGAAATCACAATGTATGATTTTTTAACTATTTATTTGTATGATACAGCTGCAAATAAGTATTTGAACACCTGAGAAAATCAATGTTAATATTTGGTACAGTAGCCTTTGTTTGCAATTACAGAGGTCAAACGTTTCCTGTAGTTTTCACCAGGTTTGCACACACTGCAGGAGGGATTTTGGCCCACTCCTCCACACAGATCTTCTCTAGATCAGTCAGGTTTCTGGGCTGTCGCTGAGAAACACGGAGTTTGAGCTCCCTCCAAAGATTCTCTATTGGGTTTAGGTCTGGAGACTGGCTAGGCCACGCCAGAACCTTGATATGCTTCTTACAGAGCCACTTCTTGGTTATCCTGGCTGTGTGCTTCGGGTCATTGTCATGTTGGAAGACCCAGCCTCGACCCATCTTCAATGCTCTAACTGAGGGAAGGAGGTTGTTCCCCAAAATCTCGCAATACATGGCCCCGGTCCTCCTCTCCTTAATACAGTGCAGTCGCCCTGTCCCATGTGCAGAAAAACACCCCCAAAGCATGATGCTACCACCCCCATGCTTCACAGTAGGGATGGTGTTCTTGGGATGGTACTCATCATTCTTCTTCCTCCAAACACGTTTAGTGGAATTATGACCAAAACGTTCCATTTTGGTCTCATCTGACCACATGACTTTCTCCCATGACTCCTCTGGATCATCCAAATGGTCATTGGCAAACTTAAGACGGGCCTTGACATGTGCTGGTTTAAGCAGGGGAACCTTCCGTGCCATGCATGATTTCAAACCATGACGTCTTAGTGTATTACCAACAGTAACCTTGGAAACGGTGGTCCCAGCTCTTTCAGGTCATTGACCAGCTCCCCCATGTAGTTCTGGGCTGATTTCTCACCTTTCTTAGGATCATTGAGACCCCACGAGGTGAGATCTTGCATGGAGCCACAGTCCGAGGGAGATTGACAGTCATGTTTAGCTTCTTCCATTTTCTAATGATTGCTCCAACAGTGGACCTTTTTTCACCAAGCTGCTTGGCAATTTCCCCGTAGCCCTTTCCAACCTTGTGGAGGTGTACAATTTTGTCTCTAGTGTCTTTGGACAGCTCTTTGGTCTTGGCCATGTTAGTAGTTGGATTCTTACTGATTGTATGGGGTGGACAGAAGTCTTTATGCAGCTAAAGACCTCAAACAGGTGCATCTAAATTTAGGATAATAAATGGAGTGGAGGTGGACATTTTAAAGGCAGACTAACAGGTCTTTGAGGGTCAGAATTCTAGCTGATAGACAGGTGTTCAAATACTTATTTGCAGCTGTATCATACAAATAAATAGTTAAAAAAATCATACATTGCAATTTCTGGATTTTTTTTTTTAGATTATGTCTCTCACAGTGGACATGCACCTACGATGACAATTTCAGACCCCTCCATGATTTCTAAGTGGGAGAACTTGCAAAATAGCAGGGTGTTCAAATACTTATTTTCCTCACTGTATATGGCTATGATAAGAATCATCCTTATCATAAAAACGATTGCTCTACTGTGTTGTTGCCACCAAAGAAAGTCAAGGTAGTTAAAAGGCACACTGCGTAACATTATGGACTATACTGTTCAGTGCAAAACATGCTCCTAATGAGCAGCTCGACACAGAAAATGCCATTTCTGCAGTGGGTAACTAAAGAATGGATTTGGATAAGGACCCAACCTATTTAAATCTCAAATTCTACTGACTTTAGAGCTGGAGACGTACCCACTCCTGGTAAAGTTACAGTCATGTCTGAGGAGCTGAGCTGTTCACAGCAAAGGCTCATGTTTGTTTGTACATTTATGAGGCATTTTTCAATGATGAAAATATCTGTCATAAAATAAATAAACACTTGTATTTCAGTTCTATTTATTGGGTAAAATTCTACACGGTGTGGCTTTAAGATTTGCGTATTTAATTATATTCTTCATGTAAAGTAGCAAGTGCTTAATTGGACCTGAACTGTGTCAAGTTTGAAGACCCATTAACATTCTAGAATGTTCTAAAGAGCAGTTACAGAGTGGGGATTATACCTGTCGCTGGGACTCAAGTGTCTGTAGACCTGTGCCTGCTCCCTCACAATAGACAGCTCCAGCTCCATCATTTGACAGCGGAAGGCGTTCAGACTGCGGCGCTTCAGCAGCAGCTCCGACACGCTCTGAAACAAAAGAACCCAGCTCATAGAAGGTATTCACTCCAGTCATTTTCATTCCAAAACACATCCCCTGACCATTGGAATAGGCTCTGTACATGGAAAGGGGCATAACTACTGTGGTTCTGGCTCATTCCCTGTTCTTGTTTTATTTCTATGAGGAGTTATCAGTGTCTCAGCGAAATAAATAATGAACCAAAAACATGTTTCAAACTTTACAAAGGATGTAAATACTGCTAAAAATGTAGCTGTTTTAGTCTTGAAGCTAAAGGCTAACGCAAATATTGATGCATAAAATACTCGCACAATGTGTGTGTGGCTTTTACATTTTATTTCGGTTTTTCAATAATTTCCTTTAAAAATGAACTAGAAACAGTCATGACCACACAAGACCATACATTCCGTGCACATCACCCATAAATAGATACAGACGGCATCTCATGAAGTGCCCATATGGTCATGTTCGAAGCAGCCAGAGAGAACTTTCTCACATTTCTCCACCATTACTTTAACAAATGCTGAATTATATATCTTTCTACTAAATAAAGATGCAGCGATATGGAGAGGAGCAAAGTGGTTCTACTGGACAATCTTCTGTGAAAAAAAAAACATTCATAAATGACCCGATTTTAACTTGACTTTGTTAAAAATGTTTGTATAGTCAATGAGAAAACAGGTAGAAAGAGTAAAAAATTGTGATTCCCGTATCCTTTCCCCTCAGCTAGGCCAAGCCCCCTTGTATGATGTGCTGTATCAACATTATAGCCACTATATTACCATGCCTTCTTTTAATTATTATCAGAACCCCTAAGATTCTGGACTTATTTCAAAGTTGACACACTTGGATTAGCGTCCAATAGCTTAGTTTTAGTTTTGCTTTCTATTTTGCTATTACATTTTCCCTGTCATCGCTTAGAAATAAGCAGCTACTACCGTAGAAGATGGCGCAGCTGAGACCAGATGCCGTCGGAACTGCTCTGTCTAGGAGGTGGCTCTGCTGGCAAACTGGTGTAAGGAAAACAACCTGGTCATCAATGTCTCCAAAACCAAGGAGATGGTAGTGGATATGAGGAGGAGGACGCACCATCACGCCCCCTTAAACATCCATGGGGCTACAGTGGAGATAGTTCCCTATTATAAATATCTGGGGGTAAACATCTCTGAGGACATGAAATGGGACCAACACACAATCGCTGAGGCAATTTAACATCTCAGCAAGGCTGCAGAAAAACTTCTACTGCACTACAGTGGAATCAGTGCTCTCTTTGAGCACTGATTCCACTTTCACTACATGTTATGAACTAAGTGTTTTAACATTGTATGTGACAAATTATCTATCTATCTATCTATCTAACAAAGAGCTACCTCTTTGGCTAACATCTGACACGTAGATAAAAAACGCATTTCCTCCGCCCCACTCTAAAACCTACTTTGACAATCACCAGACTCCAAAACTTGGGATGAAAAGCGTGTGTTTCAGTTTGTGATTAATCCCCAAGTCTGTAGCAATAATAAAGGTGTCAGGAGGAATGTCGTTGTCTGAAATGTTTTGGTTGATCTGCTTTTTCCTTTTTAGAAGTCATCTGTGTCATTAGTTTAGCCTAAAACAATACCGTAATGCTGCCACTCCTTTGGCTTCTGTTGCCATGCTGTGACATCACCTGCATACCCTCTCTACCTCAGAGTCATGTTCAAATCCAACTTACCTGAGGAGAGGCTGGTGCTCGCCGCTCGGACAAAACGTCTGCAGCTCCAACCCCACACTGAAAACAGACATGAGGACAGGGCTGGATTTACTGAAGACTCACCTGACCCCAGACTGGTCCCGCCTATGTCCCCTCACCTGTCCCAGACTGTCCCCTTACCTTTCCCAGCCTACTGTCCCCTCACCTTTCCCAGCCTACTGTCCCCTCACCTTTCCCAGACTACTGTCCCCTCACCTTTCCCAGACTACTGTCCCCTCACCTTTCCCAGACTACTGTCCCAGCATACTGTCCCTCACCTGTCCCAGCATACTGTCCCCTCACCCATATGCTGATGGTAATATAAAGGAATTAAATTCTTAGAAGTAAAACATGCACATATCCATGTACTCCACATTCAACATAACCCGTAGTACAGGGCAGACATGTGGGGGCCGGCAGCTCGAGGAAAGCCTCTTCTGGCAGCAGACTCCTAAAACTTGTCTCTTTTAATGCATAGTATAGGACACTCAACAAATGATGGTCCTGTTCCTCGGGGGCTGCTCCCCTCTGGCAGCCGGTCCAGTCACAGAAAAGAAAAAAGAAAAGCCCCGAATCCCTTTTAACACACATCATTAAGACTAATCTGGTTATCATGAGCATCATTCAGTCTGCGATCATTGTACCTTTCATGAATAAAAGTGGAGTATGTCATGTATCATTCAAACACTTTGATACAGAGTAATGTTATATGGGCTGTAATGGTGATGGTGAATAACAGTAATACCAACATGGTAATAATATAGGTATAGGAAACAAAATTATACACTTGTTATAACGTGTGAGATACTGTGAATGTTGACCTAATATAATGCATTGTTGCATCTGTTAATATGTAACCAACTCAATTGTTAAATCGTTTTGTAAGAACTAAACAGTGTTATTGTTATATATTGTTATTTAAGTTTATGAACAGGGGTGGGAGTCAATAAGCTTGTCTTCTTCCCACTCCTTTTCGAGCCAGAATGTTAATTATTTTTTCTTTTATTATATATTTTTTTCTTTCTTTTTTGGGCTTTTGTGCCTTGTGTGTAGCTCGAAATAAAAAACTCAAATCAATCAATCAATCACCTTTCCCAGCCTACTGTCCCCTCACCTTTCCCAGCCTACTGTCCCCTCACCTTTCCCAGCCTACTGTCCCCTCACCTGTCCCCGCCCTTGTCCCCGCCCCAGACTGTCCCCTCACCTGTCCCACACCATGTCCCCTCACCTGTCCCAGACCGTGCAGCGTCCCTCTGATCTCCTGGAGGACCCTGCGCAGCTGCATCTCTGAGCTGGAGGGGGGATGAGGAGGAAGCGCCTCGGGGGAGAGCATGGAGGCTCCGTACAGAGATGACGAGGGCGGGCCGAAGTGGAACCCAGGCTGAGGGGGAGGGCCTTCGGGCATGAACGGGTAAGGGTGGGGTCCCGTGTAAGGGAGATGGGCGTAGCTGCCGTACCGGGACATGGAGGGGGCCGGCGTACCGTGGTGTGGCAGACTCAAATACGGCGAGAAGTTAGCAGCGCTCTGGGCTAGCGTAGGGGCGGAGTGCAAGTTGGAGTTCGATCCCCCAAACCACGGGTGACGGGCGCCGTGGGGAAAGTTCATGGCAGGATGGTGCTCTGGCCTGTGGGTGTAGCTGGAGTGTTGGGGCATATTGGGATAGGGGGGGTGGACCGGGCTCTGCGGGAAGAACATATTGGGTAAGCTACCATACGGGCTTACATGCGGATACGAATGCTGCGGTGCTGGAGGGTACGATACCGGTGGGGGGTGTTGGTACATATTCTGTTGGGGTTGGTATAAAGCTCCGGGACACTTTGTGTGCTCCACGAATAAGAGGGGCTCCCCCTTTGCCAATCCGGAGGGGGGCTGGAGCAAACGGACTGGGATGAGGTCAACAAGTGGCGCGGGATGGCTCTGGAGGGGGCCTCTGGATGAAGCCGAGCACCGTGGAAGGCGCTTTGGCCATCTGTTTCGTCCTGGGGCGGCTTGTGGACGTATTGCGGAGGAGTACAGGATGCTTTACCCCGCCCTAGCTGGATTCGGACCGAAGACACGACGGTTGTGGGCAGGAGGAGGATCTCTGAATGGGGACACCGCGTAGCCTGCCTCCTTCTCCTCCTCCTCCCGGGGCTTTCTGGTGGAGTTTGGCACGGTTTAGAGCACTGAGCACCGGAGACGGGGGCGCGAGATGGAGGTAGGACTCTGAACTGTCCGAAAAGATATCTGGGGACTCTGAAGACCGGGGACGGGAGATTTCCAAGTCAGGGAATTGGGATTGGTTGTCTTCTAAGGTAGCGCCGCTAAATGGAGTCCCGGGTGTCTCTGGAGTGTCTTCTAAAGTCTCTCTTGTAAGTTGTCCTTCTTCCGTCTCGGATTTGGAACATCGATCGTCTCCTCCGCCTGACCCGTGGGAGAGGCGCTTCGCTGTTCAGGTAGGCTGCTTCTGTTTTGGGCATAGATGGTAGAGTTAGGCCTGTCATGATAGCAAATTTGAAGTTCGATATAATAATAATAATAATAATAATAATAATAATAATAATAATAATAATAATACATTATATTTGTATAGCGCTTTTCAAGACACTCAAATATGCATTGAGGCAGGAAAATATCACAACAAACGATATTATTGAGTTTAAAGATACTAAATACATACAGCTCTAAAGCATAAAAATGACAGTAAACCTATGATCTAAAAGTGTATAATTATATTTTAAAATACCACACAAGCTGCAATAAACTGTAACCCAATTTGCCTCAGTAATAAATGTACATAAACTGACGATAAATACTGAGCACAAAATATATTGTTTCTTATATTTATTGACGATGAATCAATATAGTAATTATCGTGACAGCCCTAGGTGAGAAAAATGTGTTTATGATTTAGTAATGCATTTAAGTTTGGTGTTTTTTTCTGGTTTAGAAATGGGTTATGCTTAGCTTAAACTTAATTTACTCCAATTTAGATACTTTTTAGATCTGGTTTGATGCTTAGAATCATCCAATTGACTTCAAAGGACCAGATATATGGATGATTTCTTCATTAAGTAATAATAATGCAAAATAATATTTGTCACGTAAAAGTTCTGTGTCATTAAACTAGGCAAATGTCTCTCATGGCCTTGTGTAAAATGTAATTGATTACCACACACCTTTTGTTTTTGGGCAGCTGATGTGCACTGTACTGGGGGATGATGTCTGTAATGCCCCGATCGGGTGCGTCCCATGCCTGTCCCGTTCGGTCTCCAGTGTCCCGTGTGTCCCCTGCGTCCCCAGTGAACAGCGTGAAAGCCGGTTGGTCAGCAGCGAGTGGCGTGGCCAGGTCCTGCGAGGGGTGAGACATCACGGTGGTCTCGCTGTCACAGGAGTCGCTGCTCTCCTGAACCTGCAACATTCAGGAAGTTCAAACTCGACACATCGGGTTTGTGGAATTCAGAATCCAACTTCCCACAGACATTTAAAGTCACGAAGGCTAATCAGCTACCTGATCAGAGCGCAAACACT
The DNA here is from genome assembly GCA_007210695.1 of Neogobius melanostomus. Taxonomy (NCBI): domain Eukaryota; kingdom Metazoa; phylum Chordata; class Actinopteri; order Gobiiformes; family Gobiidae; genus Neogobius; species Neogobius melanostomus. The sequence goes on from VHKM01001093.1 coordinate 140,824, forward strand.
GCATTTCAAACCACAGAAGCTACCTAAGGCTCAAACGGGTTTTAATCTCATAACCCCCACCTGAACTAAGCACATTTCTCCAGTTTGACTTTACCCAAATCTAAAGGTTTTTGAAAAAAGTGTCAAAATAGAAATGAAAATGCGCCAGAAAAGCAACAACAACACAATAAAAAGGGACAAACGCTAAAACTATAAAGTGACCAAAAAAAAGAGATACAAAACAGACGAAAACACCACAAAAACTGTTAAAAAAATGGACGAAAACACGTCAAAAATGTGACCAAAAAAGTTTTGCAGGTCTTAGCTTTGAAATGAGGCATTACACTGGCCTGGAGGCTGTAAGCTCCAGTCAAGAAGCCTTTAGATTTGGGTAAAGCCGAGAAAATTGGTTAAAGTGGGGAGTAAGAGATTAATTTAAAAGGAATATGCCACCGTTTTTCCCATGCTGAGACATGTTCTTACCTGAGCTTAGACGAGTTGATACGTACCTGTCTGGTCTTTGTGCGTGTGCTCAGTCACACAACATGACCAAAGATGTTGTTAGCATTTGGCCTCTCCCAGCATATTCCTATGGCTCCAAACGGGGTGAAGTTGGAAACTACCGCACTCTTCCACAGGCACAAAGACCAGACAGTTACGCATCAACTCGTCTAAGCTCAGGTAAGAACAGATCTCAGTCTGGAAAAACGCTGGCCTGTTCCTTTAACTACGATAAAGGTCGTGGATTAGGATGAAGCAGTAGGGTGGAGCAGTAGGATGGAGCAGTAGGATGGGAGCAGTAAGGTAGGATGGAGCATAGGATGGAGTAGTAGGATGGAGCATTAGGATGGAGCAGTAGGATGGAGCAGTAGGATGGAGCAGTAGGATGGAGCATTAGGATGGAGTAGGAGGAGCATTAGGATGGAGTAGTAGGATGGAGCAGTAGGGTGGAGCAGTAGGTGGAGCATAGGGAGCATAGGGGAGAGTAGGGTGGAGCAGTAGGGTGGAGCAGTAGGGTGGAGCAGTAGGGTGGAGCAGTAGGGTGGAGCAGTAGGGTGGAGCAGTAGGGTGGAGCAGTAGGGTGGAGCAGTAGGTGGAGCAGTAGGGTGGAGCAGTAGGGTGGAGCAGTAGGGAGATAGGAGGACAGTAGGATGGAGCAGTAGGGGACATGGGAGCAGTAGGGTGGAGCAGTAGGGGGAGCAGTAGGTGGAGCAGTAGGGTGGAGCAGTAGGGTGGAGCAGTAGGGAATGGGGAGCAGTAGGGTGGAGCAGTAGGGTGGAGCAGTAGGGTGGAGCAGTAGGGTGGAGCAGTAGGGTGGAGCAGTAGGGTGGAGCAGTAGGGTGGAGCAGTAGGTGGAGCAGTAGGGTGGAGCAGTAGGGTGGAGCAGTAGGATGGAGCATTAGGATGGAGCATTAGGATGGAGTAGTAGGATGGAGCAGTAGGATGGAGCAGTAGGATGGAGCAGTAGGATGGAGCAGTTAGGATGGAGCATAGGATGGAGCAGTAGGATGGAGCAGTAGGATGGAGCAGTAGGGTGGAGCAGTAGGGTGGAGCAGTAGGGTGGAGCAGTAGGGTGGAGCAGTAGGGTGGAGCAGTAGGTGGAGCAGTAGGGTGGAGCAGTAGGGTGGAGCAGTAGGGTGGAGCAGTAGGGTGGAGCAGTAGGGTGGAGCAGTAGGGGTGGAGCAGTAGGGTGGAGCAGTAGGGTGGAGCAGTAGGGTGGAGCAGTAGGGTGGAGCAGTAGGGTGGAGCAGTAGGTGGAGCAGTAGGGTGGAGCAGTAGGGTGGAGCAGTAGGGTGGAGCAGTAGGATGGAGCATTAGGATGGAGCATTAGGAGGAGCATTAGGATGGAGATAAAGTAGTAGGGTGGAGCAGTAGGGTGGAGCAGTAGGATGGAGCATTAGGATGGAGCAGTAGGATGGAGCAGTAGGATGGAGCAGTAGGGTGGAGCAGTAGGGTGGAGCAGTAGGGTGGAGCAGTAGGGTGGAGCAGTAGGGTGGAGCAGTAGGGTGGAGCAGTAGGGTGGAGCATTAGGATGGAGCAGTAGGATGGAGCAGTAGGATGGAGCAGTAGGGTGGAGCAGTAGGGTGGAGCCAGTAGGGTGGAGCAGTAGGGTGGAGCAGTAGGGTGGAGCAGTAGGATGGAGCAGTAGATGGAGCATTAGGATGGAGCATTAGGATGGAGCAGTAGGGTGGAGCAGTAGGGTGGAGCAGTAAGAAAGGATGGAGCAGTAGGGAATGGAGCAGTAGGGTGGAGCAGTAGGGTGGAGCAGTAGGGTGGAGCAGTAGGGTGGAGCAGTAGGGTGGAGCAGTAGGGTGGAGCAGTAGGGTGGTAGGGTGGAGCAGTAGGATGGAGCAGTAGGGTGGAGCAGTAGGTGGAGCAGTAGGAATGGAGCAGTAGGGTGGAGCAGTAGGGTGGAGCAGTAGGATGGAGCATTAGGATGGAGTAGTAGGGTGGAGCAGTAGGGTGGAGCAGTAGGGTGGAGCAGTAGGATGGAGCATTAGGATGGAGTAGTAGGATGGAGCATTAGGATGGAGCATTAGGATGGAGTAGTAGGGTGGAGCAGTAGGGTGGAGCAGTAGGGTGGAGCAGTAGGATGGAGCATAGGATGGAGTAGTAGGATGGAGCATTAGGATGGAGCATAGGATGGAGTAGTAGGGGGGGTGGGAGCATAGGTGGAGCAGTAGGATGGAGCATAGGATGGAGCGTAGGTGAGCAGTAGGTGGAGCATTAGTGGAGAGTAGGGATGGAGCAGTAGGTGGAGCAGTAGGATGGAGCAGTAGGATGGAGAGTAGGATGGAGCATTAGGATGGAGCATTAGGATGGAGTAGTAGGATGGAGCAGTAGGGTGGAGCAGTAGGATGGAGCATTAGGATGGAGCAGTAGGATGGAGCAGTAGGTGGAGCAGTAGGTGGAGCAGTAGGAGGAGCAGTAGGATGGAGCAGTAGGTGAGCAGTAGGTGGAGCAGTAGGGTGGAGCAGTAGGGTGGAGCAGTAGGATGGAGCAGTAGGATGGAGCATTAGGATGGAGCAGTTAGGGTGGAGCAGTAGGAGTGGAGCAGTAGGGTGGAGCAGTAGGGATGGAGCAGTAGGTGGAGCATAGTGGAGCAGTAGGAGGAGCAAGTGGAGCATAGGTGGAGCAGTAGGGTGGGAGCAGTAGGGTGGAGCAGTAGGATGGAGCAGTAGGTGGGCAGTAGGGGAGAGAGGGGAGCTAGGGTGGAGAGTAGGGTGGAGGCAGTAAGGAGTGGAGCAGTAGGAGGAGCTAGGATGGAGCAGTAGGGGTTGGAGCAGCTAGGGTGGAGCAGTAGGGAGGTGGGTGGAGCAGTAGGTGGGAGCAGTAGGGTGGAGCAGTAGGTGGAGCAGTAGGAGATGGAGCAGTAGGATGGAGCAGTAGGATGGAGCAGTAGATGGAGCATAGGATGGAGCAGTAGGATGGAGCATAGATGGAGCATTAGGATGGAGCAGTAGGGTGGAGCAGTAGGATGGAGCATTAGGTGGAGCAGTAGGATGGAGCAGTAGGATGGAGCAGTAGGATGGAGCAGTAGGATGGAGCATAGGTGGAGAGTAGGTGGAGCAGTAGGATGGAGCAGTAGGATGGAGCAGTAGGGTGGAGCAGTAGGATGGAGCAGTAGGGTGGAGCAATAGATGGAAGCAGTAGGATGGAAGCAGTAGATGGAGCATAGGAGGAGCAGTAGGATGGAGCAGTAGGTGGAGCAGTAGGATGGAGCAGTAGGGTGGAGCAGTAGGATGGAGCAGTAGGATGGAGCAGTAGGGATGGAGCAGTAGGATGGAGCAGTAGGATGGAGCAGTAGGATGGAGCAGTAGGAGTGGAGCAGTAGGATGGAGCAGTAGGATGGAGCAGTAGGATGGAGCATAGGTGGAGCAGTAGGATGGAGCAGTAGGTGGAGCAGTAGGATGGAGCAGTAGGTGGAGCAGTAGGATGGAGCAGTAGGATGGAGCAGTAGGATGGAGCAGTAGGAGGATGGAGCAGTAGGGTGGAGCAGTAGGGTGGAGCAGTAGGATGGAGCAGTAGGATGGAGCAGTAGGATGGAGCAGTAGGATGGAGCAGTAGGATGGAGCAGTAGGATGGAGCAGTAGGATGGAGCAGTAGGATGGAGCAGTAAGGATGGAGCAGTAGGATGGAGCAGTAGGATGGAGCAGTAGGATGGAGCAGTAGAGGATGGAGCAGTAGGATGGAGCAGTAGTAGGATGGAGCAGTAGGATGGAGCAGTAGGATGGAGCAGTAGGATGGAGCAGTAGGGATGGAGCAGTAGGATGGAGCAGATAGGGATGGAGCATAGGATGGAGCAGTAGGATGGAGCAGTAGGATGGAGCAGTAGGATGGAGAGTAGGATGGAGCCGTAGGATGGAGAGTAGGATGGAGCAGTAGGATGGAGCAGTAGGATGGAGCAGTAGGATGGAGCATAGGATGGAGCATAGTAGGATGGAGCAGTAGGATGGAGCAGTAGGATGGAGCAGTAGGGATGGAGCAGTAGGATGGAGCAGTAGGATGGAGTAGTAGGATGGAGCAGTAGGATGGAGCATTAGAGAGGATGGAGTAGTAGGATGGAGCAGTAGGATGGAGCAGTAGGATGGAGTAGTAGGAGATGGAGCATGTAGGATGGAGCAGTAGGATGAGTAGTAGGATGGAGCAGTAGGATGGAGCAGTAGGATGGAGTAGTAGGATGGAGTAGTAGGATGGAGCAGTAGGTACTAGGATGGAGTAGCAGTTAGGATGGAGCAGTAGGGCATGGGAGCATTAGGATGGAGTAGTAGGAGGATGGAGCAGTAGGATGGAGTAGTAGGATGGAGCAGTAGGATGGAGCATAGGATGGAGGAGTAGGATGGAGCAGTAGGATGGATAGTAGGATGGAGCAGTAGGATGGAGCATAGGATGGAGTAGTAGGATGGAGCATTAGGATGGAGTAGTAGGATGGAGCAGTAGGATGGAGCAGTAGGATGATGGAGTAGTAGGATGGAGCAGTAGAGGGATGGAGCAGTAGGAGATAGTGGATATAGGATGGAGCATAGGATGGAGTAGTGGATGGAGCATTAGGATGGAGCAGTAGGATGGAGCAGTAGGATGGGAGAGTAGGATGGAGCAGTAGGTGGAGCAGTAGGGTGGAGTAGTAGGATGGAGTAGTAGGATGGGCAGTAGGGATGGAGTAGTAGGATGGGTATAGGATGGAGCAGTAGGGTGGAGCAGTAGGATGGAGTAGTAGGATGGAGCAGTAGGGTGGAGCAGTAGGGTGGAGCAGTAGGGATGGGAGTAGGTAGGATGGAGTAGTAGGATGGAGCAGTAGGTGGAGCAGTAGGGATGGAGCAGTAGGATGGAGAGTAGGATGGAGCAGTAGGGTGGAGCAGTAGGGTGGAGCAGTAGGGTGGAGAGTAGGATGGAGCAGTAGGATGGAGCAGTAGGATGGAGCATTAGGATGGAGTAATAGGTGGAGAGTAGGATGGAGCAGTAGGATGGAGCAGTAGGATGGAGTAGTAGGATGGAGCAGTAGGATGGAGTAGTAGGATGGAGCAGGTAGGATGGAGCAGTAGGATGGAGTAGTAGGATGGAGTAGTAGGATGGAGCTAGTAGGATGGAGCAGTAGGATGGAGTAGTAGGATGGAGCAGTAGGATGGAGTAGTAGGATGGAGTAGTAGGATGGGAGTAGTAAGGATGGAGTAGTAGGATGGAGTAGTAGGATGGAGCAGTAGGATGGAGTAGTAGGATGGAGTAGTAGGATGGAGTAGTAGGATGGAGTAGTAGGATGGAGCAGTAGGATGGAGCAGTAGGATGGAGCAGTTAGGATGGAGTCAGTAGGATGGAGCAGTAGGGGATGGAGGCAGTAGGGTGGAGCAGTAGGATGGAGCAGTAGGATGGAGCAGTAGGATGGAGCAGTAGGGTGGAGCAGTAGGATGGAGCAGTAGGATGGAGCAGTAGGATGGAGCAGTAGGGATGGAGCAGTAGGATGGAGCAGTAGGATGGAGCTAGGTGGAGCAGTAGGTGGAGCAGTAGGTGGAGCAGTAGGGATGGAGCAGTAGGATGGAGCAGTAGGGATGGAGCAGTAGGATGGAGCAGTAGGATGGAGCAGTAGGGTGGAGCAGTAGGATGGAGCAGTAGGAGTGGGAGCAGTAGGTGGAGCAGTAGGAGTGGAGCAGTAGGATGGAGCAGTAGGATGGAGCAGTAGGATGGAGCAGTAGGATGGAGCAGTAGGATGGAGCAGTAGGATGGAGCAGTAGGATGGAGCATAGGATGGAGCAGTAGGATGGAGCAGTAGGATGGAGCAGTAGGATGGAGCAGTAGGATGGAGCAGTAGGATGGAGCAGTAGGATGGAGCAGTAGGATGGAGTAGTAGGATGGAGCAGTAGGATGGAGCATAGGATGGAGCAGTAGGATGGAGCAGTAGGATGGAGCAGTAGGATGGAGCAGTAGGATGGAGCAGTAGGATGGAGCAGTAGGGTGGAGCAGTAGGATGGAGCAGTAGGATGGAGCAGTAGGATAGGAGCAGTAGGATGGAGCAGTAGATAGGTATGGAGCAGTAGGATGGAGCATTAGGATGGAGTAGTAGGATGGAGCAGTAGGATGGAGCATTAGGATGGAGTAGTAGGATGGAGCATTAGGATGGAGCATTAGGATGGAGTAGTAGGTGGAGCAGTAGGATGGAGCATTAGGAGGAGAGTAGGATGGAGCAGTAGGATGGAGCATTAGGATGGAGTAGTAGGATGGAGCAGTAGGATGGAGCAGTAGGATGGAGTAGTAGGATGGAGCAGTAGGATGGAGTAGTAGGATGGAGCAGTAGGATGGAGTAGTAGGATGGAGCAGTAGGATGGAGCAGTAGGATGGAGTAGTAGGATGGAGCAGTAGGATGGAGTAGTAGGATGGAGCGTAGGTGGAGCAGTAGGATGGAGCAGTAGGATGGAGCAGTAGGAGGAGGGGTGGAGCAGTAGGATGGAGCAGTAGGATGGAGCAGTAGGATGGAGCAGTAGGATGGAGAGTAGGATGGAGCAGTAGGATGGAGTAGTAGGATGGAGCAGTAGGATAAGGATGGAGCAGTAGGATGGAGTGGGGAGCAGTAGGGTGGAGCAGTAGGGTGGAGCAGTAGTAAAGAGTGTGGACCTTTAGGGAAATGCAGGAGTCGGAGGAAGGCTCCTCTGCAAAGCCGCTGCTGTCAGACTGCTGGCTCACGGTGCGGGACAGGTCTGAGGACACAATAGACTCGGGTCACACTCTGCACATTCCAAGGACACTTTCAGAACTAGATTTCTACTGGAAGCTAAAAAGTAAATCACACTTTAATGGACAAGACTTGATAGAATGTGATTCATGGTCAGAAACAGGCCTGGAGTATTATACCACTTCATTCAGTTTGGAGCAATCTTCAGTTCATCTTGATAACTTTGGTTGTTATCTCTACTGCTGTTGCGCTCTGCTCTGCACTTCCTGGTTTATATTTATAGATACTGTACATGTAAATACTTCGTCAGATCTGATGATCTGAAATTTGTTTAGCAAAGTTCAGCAGCTCCGTATCAACACAAATACAAGGACACCATTTTACAAAGACATCAAACAAATGTTGACTCACCACTACACTTTGTGATTTTATGAGTTAAGCATAGGTAAAGCCTGAAACTTTACTCCACATATCTAGAGCTCATGTTCCAACATCAGGTCAGTTCTGAGCAGTCTTGCAATCAAAAAACCACACTGTACTATAAACTGAAAAGTTGATTTGACAAAGTTATTCCCACTGTCCCTTTGCTCCAGGCAAGCTCTTTACAAGCACCGTGTTTCAGGGTTCATTTCCTACAGTGATGAGCCAGAGCGGTGGCCGGCAAAGGCATGGACGGAAAAGCTAGCCATTACACTGCATGCAGAATTATTACGCAAATTTGTTTTTTGACCATATTCTTTTCTACACATTTTCAAACGACGTACTAAAAAATGCTGTTGGATATAAGCGTCCCACATGATGGCGGTGTTTGTAATGAGATAAAGTGTGGCCAAAGTACTTCCACACTCCGAATTAAGTGAGCAGAAAGGACGGGACACAGAACCATCAAACATTTTGTTGCCAATAGCCAACAGGGTCGTAAGAAGTGAGATGACATGGATAAACACCAAGTAACTGTCAAAACAAAATCAAGCATAAAGCTGTTAGAATTCCATTATCTACCAGTGCTGTCAGCAGCTGTAACTGACCCCAAGAGCTTGAAGAAGCATCCGCTAAGAACTGGCAGGAGGTTTGGGAATCCAGTTTCAACTCATCTTTAATGATACCTGCCCACCCCATTGGGCAGGTACAATCCAGTGTGGTGTGTTCATTAACATGCACTGTCCCAACCAAATAAACCAATAAACAAATAAACTACTAAACCAATAAACAAATACACTACTAAACAGTCCATAAAACGTGAAAAATCTGTCTTTAGATCATTTGTGACCCAGTCTAAACATCATACCTCACATGTGTTGATCAATAGTGGTTGTCCTTACATTTTTTCACTTTGGCAGTGTCTCTGAGCCCTAGGGATGGGTATCGTTAAGGATTTATCGATACTACTACTCTTATCGATACTCCTTATCGATCCGGTACTTTAACGGTACTCTTATCGGTACTTTAACAGAAAAATATACTGTATATAGGTAGATTGAGACCGTATACGTAGGCATTAATCCTTGGTCTATATTATTTATTTATTACTCTACATTTCATTTCCACTTTGCGCATACACTTAATATATGGGAGTTAAAATACTTCACTTAGGTCGCTTTTTTTTAAAATCATTATTATTGTCTAGTAAATCAAGGCTGTTGGTTAGATTTGGCTGTAGCTCCAAATGAGTCCAAATGTGCAGTAAAATAATCTGTTTTCTGCCTCTCAGCTTGTAGAGGCAGAAGTGGGGCCGGTGTGGGGTCGACACCGCTGACGTGCACGTGGGAGCGCGCACGCATGTTCACGTACATGCCACTGTGTACGCAGTTTGTGGAAAAATAGACTCCACCCGAAACTCTTTAGTTTGGGTATTTGTGAAAGAAGAAAAGTGCGAGTGGCTCGTCTGTCTGTTCAATATCAAGTCGTTACGTTTAGCTTTTTTACCGCGGGTTAGCGGTAGCAGCTCGTAACACCGCGTGTCTTTCCCGCGCGCACCTGTCTCACTGCACACGGCTGCAGAGGGGAGACAGGGCAGTGGCAGAGCGCAGGGATGGGTGGACACCCTGCACTTTCGTGTGGGGTAGCGGGGATGAACAGATCCGATGCAGCGAACGCATCCATGAGGGCGGAGTGATTATTTGAGCGCAGCAGCCCCGTTAAGAAAACCTTTAAGGCTGGAGCTTATCGGTCCGGGTGGACCGGCACACGTGGCCCCGGGGCCGTTATGATACCGGGGTTCGGTACCCATCCCTACTGAGCACTGAACAACAGCACTGGGTGATAATGGATTCCTGATGGCTTTGTGCTGGATTTTTCTTCAGTTTGTGACAGTTGTGTTTTTTCTTGTCATCTCACCTCTTATGACACTGTTGGCTATTAGCAACAAAACGTTTGATGGTTCTGTGGTACCACTGTAACAGGCTGTTATATGAACCAAGGACCGCAGGATTATAGTAGCTACACCATTATTTCAAATAATACAATATAGTATAATATCAATGAGTTCCCCAAAAGAAGGTTTATAAGTCTGTTTCCAAAGCCTCACATGCACGATATGTCCACTTTAATGTTGATCATTCACAATTACAAACATTTGACTTTATCTCATTTCATTTGAGGTCATCAAGGTAATGTTCCAATGAGAATGTAGATTGAACCCTACACTTTACGTTGCCAGTTCCTATGGCTAAAACCAGTTTGCAAAAAACATAAAATGACTCCTTCACTATCCCAGTCAAGTCTTAATTAATGCTAGAGCAGACCTAGATTAGTTAAAGCTCAGAGACTGAATGGTGAGTACACTGTAAGCAAAGCTAGTGCTTATATCCTGAATATGCAGTTCAAGGCAACTCGACTGATCTATTAAATTATCTACATAAATATGTAGAATAAAAAAACATTTTCTGGTCAGATACCTGTATAAAAACAGAATTCCCACCTGTGTTTCTGGAGCTGCGCAGTGGAAGCACGTCATCCTCACTGCTGTGGATCTGTCATCACACACAAACAGTTTTTAGAACTGGAATAGTTTACGTTTTTGTTAACTGAAGGCGAAACATTGCAGGTGAAAAAACTGTTTTAATGTTGAAGTAAAAAAAAATAGACCAAACTCTCCCTTTAAGGTTTTTATTCATATCGATTTGTGCATTGGATTTGGTCTGTATTCACTCCAACATGGCGGCGCTCTGTCGAGTGTCCCACGTGTCGTGTATCCATTCACAAATACTGACATATTTGGTATCCACGTGATGCACGAGTAATCCAAATGTGGTTATTTATTGCGGGAAACACCAGCCATGAAAGTCCGTGGGGTTCAAGCGCATTTTCCTCAAAATTATGAGGTCAAGCAGTAGTTTTGCTAGGGATCATTTCACTAGCCTGGAAAAATCCAGACTCACTCGCTGGTACAGTGGTGAGTCACCGTTGAGTCACCGTTGAGTCACCGTTGAGTCACCGTTGAGTCACCGTTGAGTCACCGTTGAGTCACCGTTGCGTCAAATCCATTTCCCACAGCGGTACATACGCAAGCAAACAGGAAGTGGAGTAAACCAATCAGCGAAGGGCGGGCGTCTGCCGTTGATGCGGTGTTATTAGCGGTTTTGCGTTAATATTTGCGCAGGATTATGAATCACGAAACTCACCTACTGTCGATGTGTTTTTGGTCATTTACCGCCGATTGGAGACACGCTTTCTCTCTTTCGTGCGTCGTTCGTAGATTGTTATTGAGGGACTTCCGTGTCTCGTGAGTGACGCTGCTCGCTAACAACACGTCACGGCAAATAAACAAATCTGATTGCACGGGAACGGATTGATTTTGCGGATACATCCAGCGGGGGCGGGGTGACCAGACTGATCCCCCGCTGGATAAAAAAATCAGTGTTTCCCACACATAGACTATTCTGTGGCGCACCGCCACAGAATCAACACCGTGCGCCACATATTGAGTTTCGTTTTTTTTATTTTTTTAAATGCCGTTTAAAACACGGATCGTATAGCACCGCCGCAGCAGTCATTTTGACTGATAGAAAGTCTCCCTACAAATCCTTTGGACTGGAGTTCATCTGGTTTTATTACAGAGTCAGCGCAGCCTCGTGCAGCTGAATGTGTTACCATTGAAGTAAACGCGCAGCTCCAACGTCTTTCTGTCACCAGCGCCGCTGAGCGTCTGCTCTCTCCCTTTCCTCTCAGCTCGCGCTAATGCTTCCAAAAGCTCATGGCGTTGCAGCCTCACAAGTTTTCGTCACAACCTTAATGCTTTCACAGGACGGAGAGCCATATTTATCCCACTGCTGCAGCGGGAGGCAGACACAGGAGAGAAAGGCACAATCTCTCCTGTGTCCGCCTCCCACTGCAGCGCTGTGATCAAAGGGCTGCGCTGCACGCTGTACGTGACCCATAGTCTGTGCACGTGTTTCTCCGCGCACTCCCCCATCAGCGCTCCCCCCCCCCTCCCAACCGCCACACATTGCCTTCAAACCTGTGGGAAACACTGAAAATATAGAGGGGAATCATTCTGGTCCCACCAGGCTATCATTTCACAGGGTCGTAAAAATCCGTCATGGGAAATGTTTATCTGTCATTAATTAATCTCTCTTTTTTAGGCGTTTAATGATATATACAGGTATAGGCTACCTGTTATTTATGTTAGGGGATAATGTGAGATTGCAGAATAAATGGAGCTAAACTAAACAGTTACTGAACCCAATCATAGAACAAAAACCTGTGTGTAAAAGTCTTATTAAACGACTTATTCAAAACATTATCTGCTCCTCAATGTTAAGGCTCATTTCACTATCAGAAACGCAATTGGAGCTTATTATGTGCATTTCCTCAATTTCAACATAATATTTAAAAAGGGACTAGACAGATTTCAAAATGTAAAACATTATGTATTTTCCTCCCCTACTTGCTCCAGCCATGTCCTAATGTGTAGAATGAGCCCAGACCTGTTCACCACAACTGCCTCTAAAATCCTGCACCGTCACTCACACAGGTGTTCATTCAGGTCCGAAGTGCCGTCATGCACGAGCTTAATATAGAGACTGCAGTTATGCGTAAGACCTGAGGTGGCAGTAGCGGGTAAAAAAAGACAACTTGCATCTAGAAACGCAGTGGGCAAACCGTTCGCTGCAACAGTGTGTGGATCCAAAAGATGACCAGGTGTTGTCGTCACTGATGGTCATCCTACATGCAAAGCCCCACGTCGGAAAGTTGCAAAATGTTCCAAACCGTCAAATATGAAACATCTTCTACATAATCCTTGCAGTAAATGTACAAATCAAGGTAACAAATTGCATAATTCCAAATAAAGCTGACCACTTGTTCAGAAATAACCATAACAAAAAGCAAATGCACTGCTTCATCATAGAATAGAAAATGAAACTAAAACGGTGCACCGCGCACACGTGAATCAGCTGTGAATCCCTGCACTTTAGATACATGTTTCCTTTGTTCATCCAAACATGAAGCAGGGCAGCAGAAGTTTTGATAACATAACAACTAGCCTAGACTACTGTAGATTGTGTCCTAATCATAATAAATAAAAACATGGTAATCATTATTATTGTATTGTAATGATTATAAAGTAGTAAAGTTTACTATTGTTTTGTATTATTCAAATCCAACATTTGTTTTAATGCAAAAGTGTTGAAGCTTTTTTATTTTATTTTTAGTTCAAGTTCAAAGATTAAAAAAACATTTTAAAGACAAAATCAAAAATTCTCAGTTGTTGCCTTTTAACAGTTTTGGAATAATTTTATGAACTTGTAGGTTAGTTTTGTTGCATTTCCGTGAAAGAGACCCTGGAAAGTGAATTGGTATGCCACAAATATGTCAGAAAAGTTAGGTATGAGTTAGAATTACAGGCAACCTTGAAATTCTGTGGCTTTATTATTTGTTATTCAAAGTCAGGTATAGGACCTTTAACTATGTTGTGCATGAAGAGTTTCTGTGCTGACTGCAGTTAAAATCAGATGTATAATCAATAAAAACCAACCGAGCGAAGCATTTGGGGCTCTCCAGGTGCTAAAGTCAAATGTAATAGTGTCCCTAAAGTCCCGCCAACCTCTCTGCCAGACCTGTAGGCAAATGGAAATGGTTCTTATATGTTCACAGTCTCATCTCTAAAGCTCCTCATTTCATTGCACTCTTCCAACATCGCCTCGACAGATTCCTTTACAGTCGTGAATTTAATAACATTTAGAGGTATTTTTTTAAGTATTTGTCCACTAATAACTAGTTTCCAATATCCCTTCTGAGCAAGTCTTTGTAACTAATATAACAACAAAAGAAAACCATTTTAAACCCAGCTCTTTCCTTGCCTGGCTCTGCCATACTATTCCCTGTCTATTCCACGCAGGGAAGTTAGTCTGGTCACGGAGCAATTGGAGCAGTTTGAAGGGGCGGGCCTAACGCTCACAGATCTTCAGTGAAATAAACCAATCAGCAATTAGCGGACGTGACGACAGCTGTAGTCCAACTCACTAAATATGAACTGAATATAAACTCACGAGCACACGGAGGAAAAATCCTCCACTACTTCATCCATGATTAGTTAATGAGTTAGTTAACATTAGTTAACTAATGTTAATGTTAACTGAACTAACAACATAGTGGTGCACTGAGTGAGTGACGTAACCTCGTCAATTCTCTGTGACGCTCGTGATTGGTTCGGCCTCAGCCGACAATCAGCAACTTGTTTACTGTGTATGTCCAGACCCGCCTTCTTTCACGCAGAAAAGAAGGGGGTGTGGTTTATCAGGCTAGCTCTTGCCAGTGACAATATTTTTGTATAAATTAAAAGTTTCACCTGCGGTGTCTCGCGTCAAACAAGCAAACATACCTCCTCGTAAGGCTGCTCGATTATAGAAAAAATTATAATCACGATTATTTGAGTAATAATTAAAATCACAATTCTTAAAACGATTATTGGTTGCCTTTAAAAAAATGTTTTTATTTTTATTTAAAAAAACTGCAAAATATTTTCTTTGGACAGTTAAAAAAAGTCAAATTTATATTAATTAGGGCCTAATATCTATATCACGATATAAAAAAAAGAAATATCACGATAACGATATATTTGACGATATAATTGACAATGGACAAATTACTTCAAAATCCCAGCCTATTGGGAAGATTAATTCAGTGATATATTATTCTTTCTTTTTTTAACGGCATACTCATTTCTTCGCAAATATGATCTACTCAAGCAGTTTACATCCTTCATTTCATTTGACTTTTTAAGCACCTGTCCCCGTGTTCTACAGTCAGTGTTTAAGCTGCTCTGATGGAGCTGAGTGGAACAGAAATCATTGTGTCCACAACAATATAAAAAATATCTAAAATTATATCGCGATAACGATAGGCGATATGACATGGCCCACCCCTATTAAATATGCTACTGTTTCTAAACTAATCCTCTATAAGAGACATCCCTGGCTCACATGCCCCTTGCTGGCCAGCCCTCACACCTGCCCAAGCAAAACCAATGAGCAAACCAAACTGCACAGCCTGATGACATCACACAGCGTGTCTATGTCGGACCTAAGCATGTGCGGGTAACACATGACATGCAAAGGGAACAGAAACTATCATCACAGCGGCAGGAAATAATACTCGTTTACTTTGAGCTGCGTTTGCTCTTCTGAAGAGTTTTAGACTGCAACAACCAGCCCTGGGCAAAGGATATAGAAGCTTCTAAACTTTAGCGTTATCTCAAGAGCTACATTTAAAATATTATTATTATATTATTATTTCTGCGACAAATACAACAGTTCATCACACTGCGTGGATCGTTCAGACGATCAGACGGGCTCACACAAAGCAGGACAGACTCTCTGCGCTTTGGATGGACAAGTGGGAGGGCATCGTTAATAATAGTTTTTTCTCGATTGTGCTATTTTTGTAATCATCTATTGTAATAATCTAAATCGTAATTTAATTCCGATTAATTGCACAGGCCTACCTCCTCGATGTCGAAGGAGTCGGCGTTCTCCGTGCGCAGCAGAGCGAGCTGAGGGTGCACAGCCCTGCCCGTTGTTGACGTCCCGTTGGCTGATTTCTCCACCTCCCTTTGCTCCACATCTGTCCCGCCATTGGCTGTCAGCTGTGCGTGTTCTGCTTCGCGATTGGCCAACTGTTCCGAATTTTCCGTGCTGTGATCGGCCGCCAGGTCCGCCTTCTCTGTCCTGCCATTGGTCGTCACGTCCAAATCTCCTGCGTCGTGACTGGCTGTTGGCTCAACCTCTCCTGTCCTTTGATTGGTCCCCTGTTCTACATTCCCTGTGCCGTCATTGGTCATCTCTACATCCTCTGCTCTCCGATTGGCTGGTCCTGGGCTCTGTACAGTTCTATAAAGTAAAGAAAGAAATATGTCAAAAAGGGCCTGTGTTTGAGCAAAGAGCTGTTGTAAACATAAACACTGAATCATGACATCATCCCAACAGCAGAAAATGGTTTGGATATCTTAATTTATTCATTGGTTTATTTGGTAGGGACAGTGCATGTTAATGAACATACATGGGACTCATTCATGTAGACACGCCACGACGGATTGTAGCCTTGGGCTAATTTGCATTCGTCGTCCTCACACAGACACTCTCAAACACACACTCTCACTGTATGCAACAAAAGCATGGCGTATTGTACATGTTTTTAGTGGAAGGGGAAACTGGAGTACCTGGAGGAAACCACACAGAAAGTGGTCCAGGTGGGAATCAAACCCGGGACCTTTTAGCTGTGAAGAACAAGCACTAACCACGGCTCAGTGGCACAGCCAAAGGGCAAAATTGAAATGGAAAGGGAAATTGAAAAAACATTCAGTGAAGATCAATGGACTTTTCTACACTAAATATCCTTGACCACATGACAACTTCCAACATGGGCTGATCTGATCATTAAACAACCTGTGGACTAAAATAATCTCCATCAGTAATTATGCGACAGCATTTCAAAAGGTAAACATGAAACATTTGAATTAAGCACTTCATTGCTTTAGGTGTGACCCTGTCCCTGCCTTGATTAACTATTTGAATTATAGTCTGAATAAGCTTAATGTTTACTCATGAACTTTTTAAAATCAGCCGTTAATATCGGTGTCCAACCAGACCCCTGTCCCTCGTGATCATCAGCAGTTAGAGATGAAATTGCAATTTAATTATTACAAACAACAATATGAGGTGTACGTACGTACAGTGTCATAAAACTGCAAACCGTGTAGTTCCACAAACATGGTAAAAAATTAAACATAATCAGTATGGAAAACCGGTGGCCTGCTCCTTTAAAGTTGTTCCAGTTCCAGAGTGTGTTGCTAATAGGGCTGAACGATTTTGGAAAATAATCTAATTGCGATTTTTTTCCCTTAAATATTGCGATTGTGATTAAATATGCGATTATTGTTGCAAGGTCCTCTTCTCATGTATTTTTAACCTAACACAAGCAATAAATCAGGCTGTTTCATAACAAACAATATTAGATTAATTTGAAGTGAAAATTGCAACAATAAAGCAAACAAATTGTTGCCGGACGTATCCAAAATTTGTGAACATGTGGACTACACTTCTTAAAAACTTAACAGTACAGTCTATAAATAAATGATACATTATATATATAGATATTTAAAAAAAAAAAAAGATCAAACTCACTGATCCAGTCAGTAACATCACCCACACTAAAGTGCAGGAAAAGTCTGCAAACAAACGTCTGCTTTAACTAGTTGGAAAAGTTTTAGGAAATCAAACTCCCAATTAATACAAAATAAACGATTTATTATTTATTATTTCGGCCCATCAAATACCGGTCTGAGCTGCGACTCGTAGTTGCTTCAGATGGGCGTTATTGATGGACACGGAGAGGCCAGATGGAGCACACGCCAAAACACACTGGAACTGGGAGCAGCATTTTGGTTTTGGGATGTAACTTTGGACAATATGAAGAAACAGTGACGCAAGAGACATGAGGAGCCAAACACAGACACTTTACTTTCTCTTTGACTCGCAGCCATTTAGTGACATTTCAGCTTAAACAGCGCATTTCCTCAGCAAAATAAGACATGACACGGAGTCCTGCCTCGGATCGTAGTTTCCAACACTTTTCATACTGCAGTTTAGTGTTTATATCTAGCGTCTGTACTACCTACGGAGGGCATATGCGGTAGATGCAAAGGTAAATAAAGGCACATCACCTCCGAGGATACTTAATGGTCATGAACCGTCATTATGCTTTTGAGATAAGTTCTTTATCCACAACATTCCCAAACATAAGCCTCCTAAACTGAGCCACAAACGACTCTTTACTCTTTACAAGCAGCACAGGCTCACTTACGGAGGCAGAGACGTAAGAATCCGGAGGTGAGGGAGTTTCTGTGATCATCAGAGCGTGTAGTAGCAGCGAGAGAATGGCGTGATTAGCGCTAACGGAGAAGAAAGCAATAGTCCTTGGCGGTGGCTGCATGATAAACGCTGATATTTTCACTGTACATCCACAATCTACCACGCACCTTAACTAGACTGAGACGTAAACAAAAGCACGCGGCGGAGCGGACTTTGCTGCCATATCTCGCTGCTCCATTCACTTCCCAAATCGCGTGCCCTGCGATTACGAAATCTCGTGTCATATCGCGATAAAATTGCAAATGCAATTAATCGTTCAGCCCTAGTTGCTAACGTCTCAAAACAAACTGCTGCCTCCCTCGCTTCGTGGTTTTATTTCAACGTCCGAGCATCACAAGTGGCTGCATGTAATTGCTGCTCTGCAAACCTGTGCGATTGGGATATGGCTGAGTTTGGAGATTTACCTAGGCCCGCAGGAGGTGGAGCAATGAACGAGAAAACCGAGGCATTTCCAGCACATTCCTAATCGTTTCTGGTACTGTCGAGTCTCACCTTTGCGTGCTGTCCTGGTCACATTCACTCTCGCTGCTGCTCTCCTCTGACACGGTGGACAGGGCTGTGGAGTCCATCTTCACTTTGAGTCTGGGCGCTTCTTCTGCCTGTGTGCGGCTGTTTGCCTCTGATGGGGCGTTAGCAGGTGAGGTAATATGTGCGCTTATCTCTATGTTAGCCTGTCCATGAGCTTGTGTGTTAGCCTGTATATTAGCATGTCCATTAGTGTTCGTGTTAGCCTGTCCATTAGCGTGCGTGTTAGCCTGTCCGTTAGCGTGCGTGTTAGCCTGTCCGTTAGCGTGCGTGTTAGCCTGTCCGTTAGCGTGCGTGTTAGCGTGCGTGTTAGCCTGTGTGCAGTCTGTTGTGGAGCCAGTGGAGCTAGCGCTGGCCAGCATGTTGTGTTTACTGATGGTTTTCTTCAGCAGTTTGGCTGCATTCAGCGCAGGGGTGCTCTTCTTCAAAGGCGGAGGATCTGTGGCCTCGCCCTCTCCCCCTGGACACAGTGAAAACAGGTGAGCTATTTTAATAACAAAGTTGATGTACCAACATTATTTAATCAATCCTGCTGACATCTAAAAAACTACAGTGTCACATTATTTAGTCTAGTGCAATGGGTCAAGTTTTTCACCCCATATCACCCAAAAAATTTGGTTTCATGAGCCCTACCAAATGGAAACCAAAGATTAGAAAAGCTGAAAAACCACCTGAAGCTAGCCTGGAAAAATCCAGACTCACCGCTGTACCAGTGAGTGAGTCTGGTCACCGTTACATCAAATCCATTTCCCACAGCGGTACATACGCAAGCAAACAGGAAGTGGAGTAAACCAATCAGCGAAGGGCGGGCGTCTGCCATTGATGCGGTGTTATTAGCGGTTTTGCGTTAATATTTGCGCAGGATTATGAATCACGAAACTCACCTACTGTCGATGTGTTTTTGGTCATTTACCGCCGATTGGAGACACGCTTTCTCTCTTTCATGTGTCGTTCGTAGATTGTTATTGAGGGACTTCCGTGTCTCGTGAGTGACGCTGCTCGCTAACAACACGTCACGGCAAATAAACAAATCTGATTGCACGTGAACAGATTGATTTTGCGGATACATCCAGCGGGGGCGGGGTGACCAGACTGATCCATTCTGGTCCCACCAGGCTAACCTGAAGCAGCCTACATACGTATGCCTGTGTACAGTTTGAACTTGAATTTATTTTATTTGATCAGAGACAATGCACAAAAGACATTACACTGCGTTCACAGTTAGACTCAAAAAACACACAGACATTATGCAAATGATATTTTAGTGTAAAAAAAAAGGTTTTCAATGAAACTCATGGATGGTATTGTGTCTCAGGGCTCTTTGAATCACTGATATCAATCTAATGCTGCAAATTCAACAAATGACCATTTTCAGTTCTTTACAACCTATAAAATGTATTGAAACTCTGCTGTGCATAATAATTCTGAACAGTGCATTTTGAGTTGTTTACTATATTTATTATTGAATAAAATACTGTTATCACTGGGAGGTTTTTGCAATCACATTCATACGATCCTCTAACAGTTAAAGACTTGAAAATTATGCGGACTGTTATTTGAGTTGACAATTTAGAAAATCTGAGAAAAAATATAATTTAATACAACTGTGAAGGCAGTGTAGTCTAAAATAGAAAAGATGTCATGTGCCAGGTTATGGCAAAAAAAATGCTAATTTCCACCCACAGTCCCTGGACAGGCTGAGGCTTACAAAAGAAAGAAAACTTATCACATACTCACAGTTTACAACGTTCACAGTCATTCAGTCTGTACATGTTTGCTTTGAAAATAACCACTATTTGACAATGATCTTGCCCCATGAAAACCCATATCCATATATCACTGTGTAATGGCTCTTTAACACTAGTACCCATTTGTGAGGTTTCCCAAACCCCCAAAAACATGCTGCTCATGTTTGCCCACAGTGACGGCTCAGGACTAACCCCCAGATTCCACATTCTCCGTGTTCGCGCCGTTCCACTCCGCCCCGACCTCCGCAGAAAATGCGTGGCTATTTTGAACATTCAGAAACATTCCACATCGTCCACTCCGAGGGGCCTACGTCTCCTCTCCGCCTCTCCACAATAAAATATGGATCAACTCTATTTTCAACTCAGTGAGCGCTCCGTCAGCGCCGGCCGGATAAAGCTCCACAGCTCAGACCACACCAAACGGGAAAGAGAACGGCAACGATATCCGTATTTTCAAAGTAAATACCCTCCGAGCTGACTTTATTTTAATGAAAATGTCACTATTTCACACAAAGTAACCTCGATATTTCCGTCTGCAGAGTTTGTTACCCCAAAAACAATCACACGACCCGATTAAGCTTCTGTTGCTTTCATTCACGTAACTTTTTTTTCTGCCTCTCGCTCCGTCGCGCATGAGGGGGGCACAGGCTTCATGCTTCAACGCGGTATAGCTCGCATGCTCATAAATAGTTTATTATTATTTTATTGGGAGTTTTATTTCTCAAAGTTGTTGCTTTGTGCGCGTGCTCCTCGTGGAGCTGGAGCACTGGTGGAGAGGACCGGAGCGGACTGAAGTGAAGCTAGTGGGCGTTGATGTCGCAGCCGTTCGGAGGCGGGAGGGAGCTGAGTGAACAGGCGGAAGATGTTGAATCCTGGGGTAACCCAACCTCTGAACGTAATTTCATTGTACAATTGTACCATGACAAATAAAGCACTTACTTACTGGTCACCTTCGCCACACTTTAACACCCCACAAACCAAGTAGTGATTGCACAGTCGATCAGCGCTAACCTGTGTCCCTGGATGTGATGCGGTGCAGCGGCTGGCCCGACACCTGGCTATACAGCTGGAAGAACTCATTGGCCACCGTGGTCAGCACCTCGATCTGACGGAAGCGACCTGTAAAATAAAAAAAATTTAATTATTAAAATAAAATAAACACCAACATTTAGAGAATCACAGTGCATGGTGGATGTTTACAGAAGGCTGTGAAGACAAGACGTAAGGAACTTTAGAATCAAGCGGTATCTCCCCAGATAGGGCTGAAGTCCGGCTATAGATCAGAGGTGGGAAAACTAAGGAGATGATTTAATCCGGCCCTGACTTGTAGAGCACAAATTCCTGAGTATGTCAAGAAAAAGTAAGTCTCTAGCCCATTCCTGTGGAGAGTTATGATTTTTTTAAGGAAATAACCAGTGTGCTCATTCCAGCCTCTAGGGGGCAACTTAAATTGAAAAAAGGAAATAATTTCACACGTGTCCAGTAGAGGGCACTGAGATAATAGGAGATCAGGGTAAGACATTAAAGCCACGTGGTAAATGGTCAGTCTGTCCAAGGGCACTGTGGCTACAATAGTAGCTTACCACCACAAAGTGTGGAGTGAATCAATAATAACCACAGTATAATGACTACAGTGTACTTTGAGAAACTTGTGACACAGGCACAATACAAGTGTAAGCCATTATTATTATTTATTACAGTTCTGTTGGCTTTTGACCAAATCAGCACTATTTTAAAATCACAGCTCATTATTACTCATTTATTGGAAAAATGTTTTCTCAATAGTATTTTCCTGTTTACATTATAAGCGCCTGCGACCCGTCGAGGAAGCTGGATTTCGGCCCACGACCCAAATGAGTTCGACACCCCTGGTTTAAAGGGTGAACAATATCAATATTTTCACTGACATGAAGAAGGATTCTACATAACTGCTGCAATTTGTTGCACTTTTGTAATGTCATTACAGTCAAATTGAGAGTTGTACTTGTTTGAAATGCTCCAGACTGGTCCGGCCCTCCTGGCGAGTTTAATAGGGCTGAAGACAGACTATACTGTAGATACAGTAGACCCAGGGCTGATGGGAGTCAGTCTGCAGATAGGGCTAAAGACAGACTATAGATAGACCCAGGGCTGATGGGAGACTGTCTGCAGATAGGGCTGGAGACTACTGGAGCGTCGGGACTGTGAGGAAATGGGAAAGGGACTTGCGTGTCTGGGGATGACATGGCTAGGGTGATGTCCAGCAGAGACAGGTCCAGGTGTGACCATAGTGACAGAAAGGATCCTTTATTTCAGTCCAGTTTGGTTCAAACCATTAACTATTGGCATTATAGTCTGAATAAGCTTAATGTTTACTCATGAACTTTTTTAAATCAGCCGTTAATATCGGTGTCCAACCACACCACTGTCCCTCGTGATCATCAGCAGTTAGTTACCTGGGCTCATGTGCCAATGTTTGACAGTTTTTAAGCCAGACAGAGAGAGGAAAAAGAAAACGGACGTCCACAGTCCAAACATCTGTCAGTCCGTTATGTTCCACAGCGTCAAACAACTCAAAATACATCCTGTGTGACGTACCAGTGCAGAGACGGCAAGCACCCCGCTACACTGAGCCCAGGAAATGTGAAGGGGGGAATGGAGTATGGACACAATAAAGACCTGGCAAGAATCATTACAGTCCAGTCGAAGGTACAGTGGGCAAAAGTATGGAATCGCAAAAGCTTTAGTTATCCAAGAAATGATGTCCTACGCATATGACAAAATATCTCGTCTCCAAGACGTCTCATGTTAAAGCAAATAACCCTGTAGTTTAGAGTGAAGCCCTTTACAAACTTGTTCTGAAATGCATGTGAACCTTGCGCAGATAATTTTAGGGTCTTCTCCTGGATGTGCTTAAAAGGGATTATACAGAGTTTAAAAATGTTAATACAAAGTATTTTTCTCCCCCTACATGCTCCAGCCATGTCCTAATGTGTAGAATGAGCCCAGACCTGTTCACCACAACTGCCTCTCAAATCCTGCACTGTCACTCACAAAAGGTGTTACTTAGGGTCTGAAGTGCCGTCATGCACAAGCTTAATATAGAGACTGCAGTTACGCATAAGACCTGAGGTGGCAGTAGTGAGCATAAAATGACCAACTTGCATCTAGTCTCTTTAAGTTTTGGACTCTGTAGTGGCCAGTCCCATGTCTCATGCTCCCTGAACCACTCTTTCACAATGCAAGGTGTTATGCATGGAATAACTTTGTACCTCTGGACTAAATAGTAGGGCAGGGACGATACACTTTTGTCACGAGCCGATATGTATTGTGATTATATTAAGTTATATATTTACCTTAAAATGTGTAAAAAGTCATGTCCAAAGTTTATAAACCAAATGTCATTTGACATTTATTGATGTGTTAAAATAAAAAGTGCATTAACACAAAATGTAACAAAGTGCTGTGTAACTGTTACTGAAAAACAAAGGAGTGCAGGATAAAAACACCTCCAAACACAAGTATTGAAAGCACTTGATAAAGTATTGATCCTTAGTATTGTAGCAAAAGTATTGCCATCTGATCCGAATTTTGTCCCAGCCCTACTATAAATAGTGACACACTTGGAAAATGGCAGTTCCCTGAACTCTCTGCAGCCTCCAGGTGGTTGCTTAGACGGAAGACCTAAGTGATACTGCAATATATTGTGGCTTCTTGTGATATGGATACTGCATCAACTATTATTGCAATAACAATCAATAACGAAAGCCTCGATTGTACAACACTCTAAAATGTCCCTTTCCCAAAGCCATAGCAGACAGTGCTCTCCAAGAGAGCTCTGCATTAGTGGGTTGGGACGTTTACACGCATAAGCGTCAGGTCCAGGGGGCAGGAACAAACAAGGCTTTGTCTCTTGTTACCGTGGAGACACTTTGGCAGTGATCGGACCAACGAACCCCCGAGACAACCCTTCTGCGTTCGCATTGTGCCACCTCAGTCTGGGGAGTATATCTGCTGATATGAGAAGCTGGCTGATACATTTCAGAGGCCTATACTATGGAACCGGCTGAACTTGGAATCTGGAAAAGTAAAGTGTCTCTGGCCTAAACAGACTGACCAAGACATGAGGGTCTGTGCATAAGCGCCTCTGACCAGTACCAAGACACATGGAGGTGCTGTTACGTCCCATCATCATCATCATCATCATCATCATGCACGCACACACAGACAGTGTACACATGTAACAGTATCAGTCTGCGGGCAGGGGGCGACACTCACTGGTCAAGGCGTAGTTGGGGTTCTCCACCTCCAGTCTTTGCAGCTGTGCTCCCAGGAACACCTGCAGCACACCACACAAAACATTTGAGTCACTGTAAAATATATATTAATCCAATTTCATACACCAGGCCATCAGGAAGCTTACCTCCCTGCCCTCCCTGTGTTCCCACCCCTCTCCACACACTCCACAATCAAGGATGAGAGAAATATAATTTCAAATCATTCACAAATGGTTTGACAAATAAAAAAATCTTTGAATATTAAAAAAAAAAAAAAAAAAAAAAAAAAAAAAAGGGTTGGCAGGGTTAGGACCAGGTTTACAACTATTCCTGATATTTATAAGCACCTAAACTGAGTGTAACAGAGAGCACCATCCCTGTGTCTGGTTATGGTTAGGAAAAGCCTTTGGGCTCGTTGTATTACAAACATATATTCATGGCTTGAACAATAAGCCATCACTACTTATGCACAAAATGAAAAAAGTGTACATTTGTAGCACCAGGGCTAACAGACCAGACCGCTTCAATGATTTCTATGTACCCTACCTTTAGATAAACGGTATTTCTCCTATCTGTGCAGAGTGTTAGCACCAGAGGGTACATTAACCGACAATTCTCCATCATTCATTAAATATTTTCAGCTTTGAGGGCTGTCCGTCATATAAAATGACAGACAGCCCTTGTCGCCACTTTGAATCCTGGGTGTTTTGGCAGACTGAAACACACCCCAAATTGCTGCTACGCCACTTGAGTTGGGAATCGATTAGATGTTTTGCACAGTGGTCAATGAAGAGATTTTTAGCCAGTTATGTCCCTTAACATCTTAGTTTTAATGTCAAGAGTAAAAAAAAAAAAAGACTTTTACGGTGCTTATTTTATGATGTTTTGTCGCTTGCGACCCGGGGATTTCCAGGAAGTAACTACAACATCACGTCGCAGTGGCCTTTTTCATTCACAAATAATGACATCTTTTGTACCCTCGTATAATTCTGCTCGATTACAAAAAATATATATAATCACAATTATTCATCGTGATTATTCAAACGATTATTTGTTGCCTTTAAACAATCTTTATTTAATTTTTATATTAAAAAACGATGCAAAATATTTTCTATAGACAAATAAAAAAGTTTTAAATTATATTAAATATGCTCATGTTTCTGAACTAATGCCGCGTTCAGACCGCATGCTTCTCGGGCTTCAAAATCGCGGCCAAAGCCCCAAGTTGGACGCTTATTGAAGTCAGACGCTTGTCACCATGTCACAGAGCATCCAGACGCCCTGGCCACCTGTCAGCTCAGAGTGTGTTCGTAGCCATCTTGGATGGAGCTCTTGACTGAAAAATAACTGCCGTTTTGGGGGCTAACTAGTCCCTCTTTGTCACTGCCATGTCCTATGGATCTTTAACTATACCTCCATGGTCTACGCCAGGATCTCCCCAGTATTTATACTCATATCCAGCCCATACGGTTGAATAGAGGGACATTATTATCTTATCTTATGTGTGCCAGTGGCTAGGTTAGGTTAGCCCGGTTAGCATGTTACAATCGCCTACAGCTCATTGCTGATGAAAAGTCTGCAATAAACCACAAATGCGTCGAGCCCGGCTCAGTGTGTGATAATCTTAAAAGCTGCTTTATGTAGTTGCCGGCTTTATTGACATTATTAGTGCATAATACTTGTTTTCGGGGTCGGCCTGTCATTCCGACACCTCTCCATTGCGACGCACCGTCAATCCAACACACTGTCATTCCGACATCCCACCATTGCGACATCCCGCCACTTTTTGACACCGCTATTCCGACAATAGGTCCTTAAGGTTAGGGCTAAGGTAAGGTTAGGGTTCGTAAACTAACATGTGTTGGAATGGCGGGATGTTGCACAAAAGATAAAAATGTCACCACTCTGACAAAGGGGGAACAAAATTAGACCTCAATGTCAGAGTGGGGGGGTGTTGGAATGGTGTGGTGTAACCCTTGTTTTCACGGGGTCTATACGAACTAGCGGTTTGCTGCTAAGCAGCTAAGCTAAGCAGCTTCGAGAGACAACCGCCCGGCTATGACCCTTTGTAGATGAAATGTGAGCAATAAACTTCAAAATCAACCAGCCCGACTCAGTGTGTGATCATTGTTCAACGGTTACTTTATGTAGATAGTGGTGTAATTGACTTTATTCGTGCATATTTCTCATATTCACCTGATGATCAGAGCTTTCAGCTCATAACATTAGCTTTGTCCGAAGCGTATGCTCCGGGCATTATCAAGGCCCAAACATATTCCCAGCACAGATCCAGCCACTCAAATAAGTTTTCTTGTCGCCGGATTTAATCCTGGGTTCACAACACATGAAGCTAATCCTCCACTGTTTACATCTGCAGCATGGGATCTGTGCCGCTGGTGGCTCCGCTCCAATGTCACTGTTGGGGAAAGCTCCTGATTGGTCGATGCTCACGAATTTCTCCAAAAAGTTATACATTTCCAACTCTAGCGCCGGCCGCATTGGAGGCGCTGGACGAGCGTCAAAAGCTTCATGCGACCGAAAAGCTTCAAAACGTGCAGGACAGGAGGCGTGGGCGCACTGCGGGATCTCTCGACGTTCCCCGAGGCGCGTCCCCGTGTATTTTCAATGGAAACCTGATGATTTGTACGCTTTTGGTCTGAAACCGCCATAAATCCTCTATTAGAAATCCCTGTCACACCTGCCCCCTGCTGGCCAGCCCTCACACCTCCCCAAGCAAAACAAACTGCGCGGCTTGATGACATCATCACACAGCGCTGTTTGTTTGTCGAACCAAAACATTTGGCGAAGGGAACAAAAACGAACATCACAGCAGCATGAAATAATTTGAGTTTGCTTTGAGCTCCGTTTGTAAGATCTGCAGCACAATACCAGCGCCTGGGCAAAGGATATAGAGCAGGGGTCACAAATTAAATTTCACCAAGGTCCGAAATGAAAAGAAAATGGTCAAGCAAAGGTCCGGAACATACGGGGTTAATTAACGGTTATATCAGGATTTTTAAGCCTTTTTTAAATCTATTTCTGTAATTTGAAAATCAATCAATGCAATCAATTGTATCCTGTTATTGTTTTTTGCTCTAAAAATAAGTTTTGGCTCCTAAATAGCAGAATGCAAAGGCTACTGTAGCCTATTATAGACAATGTGCACATAATATATGACAGTGTGTTTCTTTGCTCAGTTCAACACACTGAGCCCTGTTTAGTCCAGGTTTAGTCCTGGTTCAGACCTGCTCGGGAAACAGCGGCGCTATTTGCGCATTACGATCGCGCGTGCATATTTAATTAGGGCGTCCTCCGCTTTTGTTTTTAGCGAGCCGTATTTCAGTCATTCCGAAACCGTTTCTAAAAATTTAAAAAGTATCATGAAGCTAAAATGTAGGACTTTTTCTTTCTGTTCGTCTGGGCTGTAGTTTATCGCTCTGGTGCAGTCAGAGAGGGAGAGAGAGAGAGAGCGCAGACGCAGCCGCTCGTCTGAGGGAATTCACGGTCAGGTCCAAAGTTCGGATCCGGAATGGCTGGCGCATGGGTCCGGATCCGGACCGAGGTCCGCCGTTTAGTGACCTCTGATATAAAGGCTTCTATACTTCTGTTCTCCTTTCAGCAACAGGTCAGCACTTATCAGTAGTCTTATCTCAAGAGCTACGTATAAAGATAATACAAATTTTCCACGACAAATACAACAGTTCCATCACGCAGTATTGGCAGTTCAGCAGATCAGACGCGTTCACACAAACAAACCGCGCAGGACGGACTCTCTGCGCTTTAGATGGACAAGCGGAAGGGCATCCTTAATAATTGTTTTTTCTCGATTATGCCATTTTGTAATAGTTAAGAGTAATAATTGAAATCATAATTGAATTTTGATTAAATGCACAGCCCTACCCTCGTGCACTGCGATAGGCTGTGACCGAGATGACGCTGTAATTCAAATATGGTCATTTCCTTTGTGGGAGACAGCAGCGGCTAAAGACGGGAAAAATATACACATGTGCAGATGTTACAAACCTTTAGTTTTCTTCAAATTAGGTTTTCGTTCCACTCTTGCAACATCTCCACTTTAGTAGCTGCTACAGACTCCACTCTTTCCACTCTTGGACTTCATAAAATTTTGAAGGTTTTTCAGAGGGATTTTTAATATGTAATTCCTGCCTGATTTAACGAGCTTTGAACCCCAACAAAAAAACGATGAATTTGAATTTATATACTGTAATTGGCTTATTCAAACCTAAACATGATCCCAAATCTCCTCTGAAAAAAATATTTTAACTGATATATCAACAAACGAAAAAAAATGTCAGTGAGAAATAATCACGGGCAAGAACCTTGAAGTCGATGCCGCGGGCGCAGGATGAGCCGTTGAAGAAGCGCGACGGGACCTTGGAGGCCAGGTCTGGCTCCTCTCGACCGAAGCCCAGGTTCAGCAGGATCTCCTCAGGGTCCTCCTCGTACATGTCCAGAAGCTCAGAGACACTGCGTACACAAACACCCTTATTATGCATTTGTAAGACCTCTTATCCCCCACTTTAACCAAGCACATTTTCTCCAGTTCAGCTTTACCCAAATCTGAAAGCTTCTTGACTGGAGCTTACAGCCTATCAGTGGCGTGTCTAGGGAGCCACCCCGGATCTTGGCTGGGTCACTCCAGGTGCCACTCAGGGGGCTGATGAAGCATGAGGAAGAATATGTAGGGCAGTGATTCCTCATCAGCACACCCTCCCCCCCACCTGCCTTGTTCTGCAGCACTAAGCACGGATTGTTAAAACTATAGCTTCTTTATAGAATACGAAATAAATGATATCAATGCTACAATGAACATTACTGTTACTAAGCATAAAATAATGCGGACAGGCACTTTGTAAATAACAAAATCCACCCCATTTTGTTGTGGTGTTAGCAATAGTTAGTGGTGGCACAGCTTGGATTTTGGTTGGTTGGTCCAGTGGAGATTTCAGCTCACTAATATTAAATGGCATTTGTTCCACACTTTGTTGTGCTGCTTTTGCCTGCTTGTTGTTTTAAGTTTTTATTCAGCACATAACATAAAAATTTAATTAGACCTACAACTGTAAAATAACCTGACATTTTTCATTTGGTATTCCTCACTTTACGTTGTGCTGCTTCAAAACCACAAAACCATACAAATGCTGTAAGTAATGGGAAATATTAGCCCTGCCCCGGTGCTGGTGCCACCCCAGAAAAACCAAGTGCCACCCCCTGGGCCACCCCAGAAAAAAAGTCTGGACACACCACTGCAGCCAATAGGCCAGTGTAACGCCTCATTTGAAAGCTAAGATCTACAAAACGGATCTGAGATTATCCCTCGCACTGTCGCCACTTTTTTTATTCTGTTTTTATTGCTTTTTCATAGCGTTTTGGTCATAATCTCAAACACATATTTACCACCGTCTTACACTACTAGCGCCTTTCCACCTTAATAGTTGCTTCTTTCCTCCAGTATTTACCTTGGCTCCTCTGAATAATTCCACAAACCCCTCCAAAAGACCACATTTGTCCACATTGTTTTCATCGCGGCTAATAAAACTTTTCATCGCCGTTTTGTTTTCCCTTCAGTAATGTGTATTCCAGCATGTGCATCCATCGGAACAGCGCTCACAACCACTGCGGTCCATTATTAAGTGGAAACCATCGCCTGTACTGAGTAGAGGAGGTACATGAGAAGCAGAGTACTTCGACTGAGCCGTACCTTAGGACTTCCCCCATGGATGGGAATGGAAGTCAGGGTTGACAGGACTCACCTGGATACCGTGCTGCTCTTGCCGGACCCGGTGGAGTTCATGCTCTGGGCACGCTCCTGGAACTGCGTCCTCTTCTGGTTAGCCACGAGACCGAGGCTAAAACACACATACGCTGTGTGAGCGACCCCTTCAGACTGGAGAGGACACCACGCAACGCTACAGTACACACACACACATGCGACACTCACCCAGGATCACTCCGGCCGGGGCTGGACTGCAGGTGGTTGGCTGCGAACACAGAGAAAATGTAGATCCGAGAATAACGTGTGAAAGACAGACATATCTTCACATTGATTGGTGTGTGTTTAAAATGTGTTTGGTGGATGAGGGGTGGGTATATGCGATATCCGGAGCTCCAGGTTTTTTGTCCATACCTAAAGGTTTGACTTTGAAGTGTCAACTCTCACGGCAAAGCAGATATCTCAGTGTAATTGTAATTTGTAAGCCGATCTAAATCACTTGCAGCATTAATATCAATATTTAGGTATTAATATTTAAGAGAAGATTGACATATGAACTGCAAAACTGATACAAGAATCTGTAGAGATCAAAACTATAGGGCTAGTAGCTAAACTGAATAAGATCCAAAAGAGATGCGATGTCGAATCAATTGTTATCATTCTTGCAAACCTATGGCGTCCCAGATACATATTTTTGCTGTTAGTTTTGCAGATGGGATATTTTGTGCTTATTTTATGATGAAGGAATTTGAAGCGTGGCTCTCGGGCTCTTCACAGAACTCAGTGTTTTCTTTGTGGAGCAGGTTATGTCTCGTCATGAGCTCTGTTCCATTTGTTGCTTTTCACACCAATATGGTGGCACGTTAATTTCAAAGACACAACCACCGGACTGGCACGTGTCTCCTGAAGAAATACCTAAGAGCTCCCTCACATATCTCCGCTCATCGTAAACTAATGTGAAATATAACAGCTTCATTTTTTTCCTGACAAAATTATACAGTGAATATGTGAAATGGATGCAGTTAGCAGGTTTGAAACCATAGTTACAGCTTATCTGTTTGAAGCAGCCAGAGGAAAAAGAAAAGAGAAAAATCACTCTTTCTGTCATATCTCCACCATTACTTTAACAAATGCTGAATTATGTGTATATTTTTGTATTAAATAAAGATACAGAGACATGGAGTGGAGCAAAATGGCTCAACAGCCCATATGTACTTAAACAGACAATTCTAACCAGGAATCTCACATTAGCTTCATGCTACATATGCCAACGTTAGCATCAAGTGCTGTTTTTCCACTTCTACTGAACAATTTGCTGTGAAAAAACATCCAGATTTTGGCTTGACTTGTATTACACTTTGTGTATCTCTTGCCATGCTGTGTCATCTTCTGCATACCTTCTATCCACGGCAAATAATAATTTTGAATTTGAGGTCGTAATTTTAGATGCCTTCATAACTCAATGGACAATCCTTGTTTTTTGAAAGAAATAAAACAGACAATTCATATATGCTGAACTTGATAATGTCATTGATTAATGTGAATAATGACACAACTTTATTCAGAGAACAAAAGAAGTATTGGCCAGTTGCACAATGTGGCTACACTAGTTGCGATGACCGGGTTTGTGAGGTCCAGTGCTTCCCATTCATCTTCTATTAAAATGATCTCAGACCCATTTGAATAATCATATTTTAGAAAGATCACGTTTCTGATCGATTACTGCGTGTTAAATACTGAATCTAAGATGTAAAAACTATGACGATGTTTAGAGAGAGGCTGGCATGTT
The DNA here is from genome assembly GCA_007210695.1 of Neogobius melanostomus. Classification (NCBI taxonomy): domain Eukaryota; kingdom Metazoa; phylum Chordata; class Actinopteri; order Gobiiformes; family Gobiidae; genus Neogobius; species Neogobius melanostomus. The sequence continues at coordinate 172,387 of VHKM01001093.1, forward strand.
TGTCTTAAAGCTCACATTAATTTGATGAATTATAACAGTTTCAATAGTGCAGCGAATATGAACAAATCTGCCTAAAATCAATCATCTTGTTTATAGTTATATCATTTTATTTAGCAATTTATTTGTATGTTATTGTATGTTAGCTCTTAGCTTCAAAACAGCTTGCTGAACTTTATACACACAGATGTCGCCTACACATCCTACATCGAGCTTTTAACACGAACGTTCCAGGAATTTGCAGTCCGCCACGGAATCTTTAGAACCGATGATCTTTCAAACAAGCTCATCTCCAGAGGAAAATGAAGAGGACAAGAAGTGCTGGCGCTCACAACTTCAGGCTAGCGGAAATAGTGTAGCCACATCGTACAAACAAGCCAATTAGCTTTGTTCACTCTATGCCAGTCTTTTGTTCAATGTAAATAAGCCCAATAATAACAAAGATATTAAGCACAAGCCAGGTCCAAATATGAGCTATTGTTTTGCCATGTCTGGAAACTAGCAGAAATGGATAATAATGATGCACTTTGTCTGATGGCTCAATCAATTTCTGAATTAACTGTTCTTTCATTGGAACAATCAGAAGGATTTTGACAACAACTTATAATTTTAATATAGACTATACTATAAAAAAAACAACTAATTGGCAAATGAACCCAGGTACAGTATAATTAAAATACAAAGACACTGCGATACTAACTCATGGGCTGTATTTTCCTTTCCCAGAACCTGTTTGCATGCAGCAGTCGGCCTTTGTAACGGGAAATACTAGTGACATGTACACAATATCCTCTTTTGTTTGCTCTTTTCATTTCCTGTAATCCACTGCAGGAGAACATGTTCGGGACATGGATGGCCCCTTGCTCAGCTTATGGCCTTTGTGCAAGAGTTTAGGGACACTATTACTGAATACTGACTTACAGGCTTTAAGAGGACTCTAAAAGAGAAGGGTCTCTCATTCACTAATGGACCCGTCTTCCACCTGCAGAATACATGCCATTCACTCATCTGAATGACATCATCTGGAATCAGGACTTAGACTGAATCTCATTTACAGTAAGGTCCTTGACAGGGGTGTCCTCTATCCTCACTTATTTTTACTTTTTGGCTCCCAGCTTTATTAACCGCTTTGTCCCATAATTGTTTGTTTTTTAAGGGAAAAAAGGAACGTCATTGTGTCTAATGTCAGTGTTAGGGGAAATTGTGAATTTTATGGCTTGTAGTGCTATGACACACGTCTGCAATGAGAAAAATTCCTAGTTTGTGAACCTGTTCTCAAACAATGGCAATAAAAACTATTCTGATTCTAATAATGTACATTTATTCCTTTTCCATTTAATTTCCTTTACATTTGTATCATATTCGAGGTGAAAACATTTACATTTTTTCCCCCAATTTTTCCACCCGTTTTAAACCTAATTCTTCCTCAATTTTTGATGACCCACAGCATCAAAACTTGGATCAAAGGATTTTATATTTTTTCGGTACTCTCTTTTTTTTTCAATACCTAACCAGACTGGTATCGTTTAACGGTGCTCAGCCCTACTTGGAGCTTGACCGGACCACTGATGAAGTGAAGCAGTGAGTAGGGGAAAGTGTCTGTATTTGAGTATAGAGCTGCATTAAACATTATAATGCTCATGCCTCACAGCTCAAAGGTCCCGGGTTCGATTCCCACCAGGGACGGGGCCTTTCTGTGTGGAGTTTGCATGCTCTCCCGTAGTGCTGGGCGATATGACGATACATATCGTGGGGACGATAGAAAAGTGCCTATCGTGCCATTTCTCTTCTATCGTTTCTATCGTTTCTAACCTAATTTAATCAATTTTTAAAGCAAATATTTCATTAAATAGGCCACAAGAATGTATTAGTGTTGTCTTGTCACTATGCATCCTCTAAGTTTATATTAAGTGATTATAAACAAGAATAAAAAAGAACTTTTTCGCAAAGAAACTCTGCCTTGTGGTTTTGCGACACCACCCTCCCTGCTTTACGATATCTCTGTCCGCCGCCACACCTGCTGTAGCAACGGCGACATCTAATGGACGTACACGCGGGGCTCTCTCTCCCTGTTAAACACCGCGTGGTTTCACTCTGCTTTACGCACGGCAACTAAACAGCTTTTTAGTGATGGATCTTTTTAGCGCGTGGATCTGGATTAAACACACGAGAGAGAAGAGAGGAGAGGCGTGGTGCAGGAGGTAAGAGACGGATCAGGCAGCGCGTAGAGCAGCTAAAGACGTACGATGCAAACTGCTCGCCCACTGTTTCTTAAACATTACATTAAAGTTGAGAAAATGGCGATAATAAGCTCCAATTTACATTTGTTTTAGTGTAATATGAGCCTTGATATTGAGGAGCAGATGATGCTCTGAGTAAGTCGTTCTCTACGCACGAGTTTACACATTTCTGTTGTTAAATTCGTGTTGACTCTGGTCAGATCATGTTTAGCCCATTTATCCTGCAGTCTCACATTTTTACTGACATTGACAATTGACAATATAGGCTATATAAATTATCCATAGCAAAACCACTGCTTAAAATAAAGTTGAAAAAAAGTAAGCAATGATATTTTTGTCAAACTTTTCAAAGAATAACTGAAAACTGACATTATTGTGGTATATCGTGATATGTATCGTTATCGTGATATAAAATAATCCATATCGTGATATAAGTTTTTTCCATATCGCCCAGCACTACTCTCCCGTGTCTGCGTAGGTTAGTGGTAGGGATGGGAATCTTAAGTCCGATACGATTCGCATCTCGATACACCTGCCACGATCCGAGTCATTTAAGATGCATCTGGTGACACCAGAGATTTATTTTATTTTGTTTTATTAGTTTATTTGACAGGGACAGGACACATTAATGAACATTTCTGTAAATGTGTCAGTATTAGCTGCAACGCTAGTTTTCAACTGTTGTCCCTGGGCAAGGTGTATAATGCCAACAACAATTATAAAACATAAAACAATTTAAAAGTTGAGGCTACATACTTACATAACGAATGTTGATACAATTGAGAGATTCGATTCGACTTATCACCATGATCACGATGCATCTCGATCCACACATCTGTAACCACCACCAGCCCGATACGATTCGATTTAGACCAATTATCACCATACATCTCGATGTTTTGCGATCCATGCTATGCTTTATGCAATGATTCGATAGAACCAGCTCAAATAAATTAAGATTTGACAAATATTCACAATTATTGATGCCCTGAATTGATATTAGGCAACTTTAATGTTAACTACATATTTTTGTTTAATGTAGTCTACATACATACAGCATCTACCTACATACATGGAGCGTTCTGTCTCGGGATGTCCAGCCCTCCCTCGGTGCGGCAGGTGTGGGACATTCCAGAGCACAGGAGGCGCTCATTAGGAGGCTATTGTGTGGAGGGCCTCATGCATTTCTCTGCTTACAATGAGGCACACGGCTCACACAGGTGTCCCAGGCACTCACACAGGGACGTCCTACAGACGACACACATCAGGGACGTGACAAGCACCTGGTCCCGTCTGTAATCAGGACCACTCGAGTCCAGACATTTCCTTCTGGGACAGTCCACAATCAGCCATCAGCCTGCCTTTCAGGCTTGAGCTGTGACAGTCACAGCTCCAATATATTGCCAGTAACTAGGGCTGGGAGATTTTGGGAAAAAAAAATAATCACGATTATTTTCCCCATATTGATTGATCTCGATTTTCGATTCGATTTTATTTTTCATAATAAATTAAATACGACATAGCAAATAAAAAGAACACGTGACCTACTTTTGGACTGGATAGGACAGAAGGGAAGAAGAAAAGTAATCCATTAGTCGCGACTGGCAGGTTGTTCAGTCCAAAAAGTATTTCCCAGGTGTGTAGGAGCTCAAACATCGCTGTGTTTATGCCAATAACAGGGCATTGCAGCTATGAACCAAGTTAGCAACTAATAACTTCCCCAGAGATGCAGGCGGCCCCTGATTTTCATAAGAAAACGTAGAAAACACACTCTGGGATAGTGTGTTTGTCCAGCATTAAATGTGCTGCAGGATTTTAGTGTAGTAGCTAGCCAGATAAGATACTTTTGCTTCGTTTTATCGTGTTCTCTAAATTCACATTTATTCATGACATTACAAGTAAAAACAAAAACTAATTTTGACAAGGTAAATTAATGTGGCTGTGTACAAAACAAGTGCAGAAAAGCTTACACCTCTGCTGGGTAAAAGCCACAATTGCGCCATTCAGCCGCCTGCTGTAACCATGGTAACCACCGCCCTTCATTCATAAAAACTCTTTGATGGAAAAGCAGGTAAATTCACTTTTGTTATGCGCATTTATTATGCACATTTTAGACAGATGCACATTTTCTCTGATGGAAATGCAACTAATGCACCCTCCTTCCCTCCTTCTCACCTTCCCTCATGTCTGGGACTACAGTGATGTGTGTCTGAGTATCAATGGCTATTATTCAATGTGTTTACAGCCCATACGAATCTCACACGGTGTACATCAAAGCTGGGCTTACACTGTGTGATTTTCGCAAACAATTTTGGCACAAACTTTGACCGCACGTTCTTTCCGCCTCCCTGTGCGTCTCTTTGGTGCAGTGTACAGTTGGGATGTCCCGATCCGACTGCGCAGCGCTGCAGTAAACCTGCAGGCCGGAGCCACTGCAGATTCAGGACAGTAGCTACTGCAAATGCTATGCATAAGCTACTACAGCTGCCGCTTAAACACTCACCGAGGAAACTCAGCAGCACTAAAAACATAACGGCAGCGAAAAGTTCCTTGTTTCCTTTACAGTGCTGTCATTTAGTTTAACAGAGGAGGCAGAAACTCAGGCAGAATCCAATCTAACAGCGGTGATGAGGGCACTCTCTAATTATTCTGCACTTTTGCAGAATAATTAGCCATGTGCTCCTACAAGTACTAATGCAATAGACCCGAAGGGCCTTTAGAAGCAGATAGAGCTGAAATAATAATAACCACTGTGTTGCTGTTGTTTTGTGAAGGGGATTCAAATGCTGCAATTGGCAAACTGTTTTGATTTCATGTCAAATCAAATGCATATTTTAGTCTGTATATTACTCATTACTTTCCAATTCAAAGTTAAATCCAAAACCTCTTGCACATATATAGAAAGATGACAACTGGTTAGTCTTACTAAGAAGATATATATATATATATATATATATTATATATATATATATATATATATATATATATATATATATATATATATATATATATATATATATATATATATATATATTCATATATATGATATAATATATAATAGGGCTGGGCAATTAATCGAAATTTGATTGAAATCACAATCTCTACTTTGGTCAATTGCAATATTGTCATAGGACTTTATAATCTACAGGTTTACGCCATTTCTTTGGCACAAACAGTACCTACTTTGGGAGTTTGGATGAGACAATGGAAAACCTTTGTGCGTTAAATGAGACTTTATGAGGTTTGAATGAAAGATGTATCTAATTTTATGAATCAGCAAGATGTATTTAATTCATTATGAAAAAATCTAATCGAAAATCGAGATCGATCAATATGGGGAAAATAATTGTGATACATTTTTTCCAAAATCGCCCAGCCCTAATATATAATGATATATATATATATATATATTATATAAAAATACAATAATACAAAAAGCCTATATCAGTTTGGTATCTAATTGGTATCGGCCAGCATGAAGTGTCAAAATATCAGAAGCTCAAAAGTGGATCAGGACATCCCTAGTGTATCAGCGATGAGCTGCTCATGACAAACATACAGCTGAAAGTAGCATGGTTTTAATACAGCTGCATGTGCCAGGAGACATGACCGCTGCTAAAGTCTTTGAGCACATCACCACGTCTGCTGAACTTTAGTGGCTATCTGCGCTAAGTTAAGCCAGGCTGATTGGCATTTGTTGCTGAAGTTCTCCTTGCTGAAGGTATTTAGTAGATGTTTGAGTGTTTAGGCGCGCTGTTGGATACACTTTTGTCGCAACGATACAAAATTGTCTCTAAAATTCCAAAGTGTAAGCCCAACACTGCAGCACTGTCCTCAGGTGCAGAGAAATAAAAGAATAATAGTCAAAGCTTTTTGAGTGAGTGGCACTTACCTTCAGCTCCCAGAGACAGGTCATCCTCAAAACTGCAGCCGTTCCTCAGCCCTGCAGCACAACGGACTCACGTTTACCTTCATTTCAAATAACACTATTGAGTTCTTTGCAACTCAACAGTGGTCTCTACAGTGCTCCAGGATCAATTGTTTTGTAGTGTTTCTTGATGGAACGTATGCGTCAGTGAGCAGTGAAAACCTACCAGAAACTACCTAACCACCTAAAACCAACTCATCCTGGAGCATCAGTGAGGCGTCTGTGATGGAAAGTGAGGGAGCCGTGCTAACCACTAAAAGGTCAAAAACGTACTAATAAAAAGCTGCTGTGGTTTTCCCTATGGATGCACCAATCTGATACTCGTATCGGAGCCGATACTGGAAAAAATATGATATTGGATATCGGCTACAAATATCCAATACCGAACCAATACCGGTTTTGGCTCTCACTGCTTTAAAAACACAACTTTCCCCATCTAAATCCCAGTGAAGGACATGCTGTACCTCATTTTCAAGAGCAGAAACGCTGAAACTATGATTGGACCACCTAAAGTGACCTAATAAGATAAAATCGGTTTTGTACAAGTGTTCGTGTTTTACTTCATGATCTAACATATTTGTTATGAACAAGTTGTAATGATCAGATCACTTTATGCAAGTTGTTTATATTAATGGAACCTTAATAGCCTGCCATTACCCAAGGATATTTATTTAGTGTAGAAAAGTCCCGCAATTCCTGTATCATTCCATTATCCGTATTCGTTTGCAAGAAAAGATAAGACTTTATTGATCTTACAATGGGGAAAAGAGGACTATTCTCTTTTATTACTCACAGCAGCCACTTTTAAGAAAGTCTCTTTGTATTGGTTAATATCGGATATCGGCCAATACTGGATCGGTGCATCTCAAAACCGCCACCACCAGCAGCAGAACAAAGCACATCCCAAAGAGAATTGTCACAGTCTTTCCCTCTTTGCTCTACAGTTTGTTCACAAGGTTATAACATCTGCCTGACATTGGAACCTTGCGCTAACACCTGCTACACAAGCCTTCATCTGCCTCCTGGTTGAGGATCATTAGTCATTTAATCAGAAAATAAACTCTATTCCCAAGTGATGCTCAGTTGGAGGAGTGGACCAGTTCCTGTCAGAGCGCCATCTCCTGTCCCGGTGGAGTGTGAGTGCATACCTCTGCTCGGGGAGCCGGCGTGGTCGTCCAGGGAGGCTCCGATCGGCGTCCTGCGCAGACAGAGGAGGGTTAGGAACTATTTCTCCTGAGTTGAGCTAACTTGTCCCTGGACATGGCGAGGCCTCCTCCACGCTGACGAGGCTAAAAGACAACACTTTGTAGAGCTGCTCTCCCACCGGCGCTGACTCTTACACAAGCGGCGGCTCTTATCAATGGGACAAACTTCATGACGGCGCGGTTACGCAACGCTTTATGTGTGTGCTTAGCGCCGCTGTTTGCTAAGACTCTCACGTCGCTCTGCAGCCACCATACATGCGCGTGGCTGCCATGTTGGCTCCGGGTCCTGTTGCTACAGTAACGCACAGCCACACTCGGGAACCTTCCGCCGGTGACAACAAAGCTGTAAAAGCAGTTACTGTGTGTCACGGGGTTGAGAGAGGATGTGTAAACTATTGCAATACTTTTGTGTGCGCAGCTTTTTGTTGATCCATTTATTTGTTTAGTTTTTCTTCTTTGTTATGGGATTGTTTTGTTTATTCTAGGGCTGTTACCAACAATTAGTAAAGTTTTACAATCGAGAAAAAATTATTCAAATGTGTCCAAGTCTATACTATAGACACAGATGGCAACGAGTCATGCTAGGAGTCAAGGCCTAGCTGCAGGAGAAGGCAGTTTGATCTCGGAGGTCGGAATATCCGAGCTCCAACCTGGAAATTTCAACTGGAACGTGCACCAACTCCGTAATTCCCAATATTATACATTTGCAGATCTTTCACACATTATTGTTCCATTTTCTGGTTCTACGTGACAAATATTTTACTATACATATTGTAAAACGAAGTACTTTACTGGTATAAAAAAATAAAAAACTTATGGTACCTAGCCCTCGTCTTAAAATGAATAAAAATAGGAAAACGGGCTCCATTATGATAATCTGGTGCTTTCTTGGGATGACTGCACTGTAACAGTACAGAGCTGTGCCGTCTGCTCCCTCATCTCAAACACCTTGTAACTCTATCTTAGTGAGGACACTCATAGACAATGTATTACCCAGACCCTAATCCTGAAACCTAAACCCCTAACCTGAACCCGATTCTAATTCTAACCCTAAAACCACATCTTGACCCTCAAACAGTCCTTCAAACAAGTGAGGACCACCCAAAATGTCCTCACTCTGTTGGTTAAAAACTCAAACTGGTCCTCACAATGTTGTAATTACAAGAACACCCGTCTGCCCCGCAGGCGGACTCACACACACACACACACACACACACACACGCCCCGTGGGCTCACACACACCCGTTCCTCCAGAAGACGGTAGAGTCGGCAAAATATTTACTCAAGTATGAGTAATGTTACCTTGAAATAGTTTTACTCAAGTACAAGTAAAACGTAGTGAAATTATTACTTAAAAGTAAAAGTAAATAAAGTATCCATTTTCAGTGATGTCATAAATTGTGAGAAACAAAACATAAAATGATGTGGATTAGGGCCCAACCGATATATTGGCCGGCCAATATACCGAGCCGATATTCGGGTATTTTCATTATCAGCTATCGGCCGATAAAAAGGCATCATTATTCATTCACGCCATTCTCAGTTGTGGTAAGCTGCTGTTGTAGCCATAGCTGCCTAGCCTGGCATGAAGCCAGACTGTATTTATTCATGTATTTATAAATACATATAAAGACAGTCTGGAATTGTAATAGGACGCGATCTCCAAATTGAGACTCGAGGCGGGGCTAATGATCACTGTGGTTTTAAGGAGAAGTCCAGCTCAGTTAAAACAGAAGAAAGGGCTCTGGTAAAAGATCGCAGTGTGCCATCTTCACTGTTGTGGTTACGAGAGGAGCACTGGTGTTTGATGGGAAAGATGACGCACTGTTAACTCCCGCGCTATGATTGGCTCGTCTTGGGTTTGCCGGAGTCAGCGAGATTCAAATCGCACAATTCCAGACGGTATCCCCATACATACCTCCCGCCACCACCAACCACTCACTCACTACATTCATCCTGGCCTATTGTACATGTTTTTAGTGACAGACATTTTTTTTTTTTAAATATCAGCGGTGCAAATCTGCATCAGCCTTAATAAAAACACATCGGATGGACATTAGGTATATTTCTATATATTACATATCTATTACATATATTTATGTATTTCTGTATATTTCTATATTTTCTTACAGTAAATGTTTAATAATAAAAGTTTTACTACAGGCTATTTGAGAGAGAAAAAATGTAATTACTAAAAATATCGGCCATCAGCCAACCCCCTTCGTATCGGTATCGGACCCCAACAATCCATATTGGTCGGGCCCGAGTGGAAATCATTTATTTATTATTTGCAAGAACATTCCAAGAAAATGGCACCAAAATCTACAATCTACATGCAGTATATTTTACAGAGCATTTGTAGCTTAAATATTAGTAAAAAGTACAGGTACCAGTGTTAATTTGGACTAAAATATTTAGTCTTAATTTTAGTCAGTGATATTTTTGACGACTAAAATTGGACTAAAACTAAATTAAAAGTTTTCATGAGACTAAAACTGTGACTAAAATGTCCAGATATTTTAGTCGACTAAAATAAGACTAAATAAAAATGAAAAGGAGAGACTAAAATCATCCAAACTTATATTGAAAGTCTGAAAGAGTCTCAGATCATGTAAATTCACTGCCAAAGGAACAGCTCTGAGCTTTGTTCATGTGGGAGCAGCTCCATGAAGCAGAGGAGCTGATTAAATATGATTTTAATGAATATTATAAATGCAAAGTCGACTAAATTTGTCTTAAATTTAGTCGACTAAATTGACTTGCAATTTTAGTCGATTAAAACTAGACTAAAATTGAAGATATTTTTTTGACTAAATCTCGACTAAAATTGAATTACATTTTCGTCAAAAGACTAAAACTAAAACTAAATTAAAATATGTTGTCAAAATCAACACTGACAGGTACTTCATTACAATTTTACTGAAGCAGGAGTAGAAAGTACTGTATGATAAAATTACTCTAGGAAGTACAATTGCTTCAAACAGTAACATGTACTTGAGTAAATGTAACTGAGTACTACCTGCCTCTGTTTTAATCTAAACTCATCAGAAGCACATCCCACAGCAACATGTTTCTACAGCGTTCATTCACAAAGCTGAGGAAAAAAAAGACTGGAATAAATACCAAAGGTCTCTTGACCGTATTACTGAGCGTCCCTCCAAAGCCTCGCCCCCCTCCCTCTCCTCGGTTCTGGGTGTGGGCAGGTCAGCTGATAAGAGCACACAGCAGCAGGCCGACCTGTTCAACGGTGCCTCCCTGTTTGCTCAGGTCTAGTCACATTGGCCTGTTTCTGCTGCACTGTCAACACCCACAGGCCGCAGAGAAAACCTTCAGCGCCCAGCGGAGCCACGAGCGCAGAGGTCTTACACTCTCAGTGTGGGTACAGGACGAAGGGAAAGACTCTCACCTATTGGGACTAGAACAGGATCGCCCAAATCTATGCAATCTGACTTCCCCCTGTGCTGATTGGCGACCTGCCTGGGCCGATAGCGGTCAGATTGGAGCAGCATGTAACCACAGAGTCGAATCAAAGTGCATTGGATTACAAAGTAACCGTGCATGCTGTCCCTGCCCCGGAAACTAACGGTCAGGCTGCCGAACGCAAAAACAACACATGGTCAAATAACATTGTGTTGGCTACTTCAAAAAGACCTACGGCTAATGTATCATGTTTTAACAAGAAATAAGCAGCAAAAAAGTCACTAAAACCAGTCAGCTACATTTAAAGCAGTTTTTACAGGTGTGCTGCGCTTATTGAATCTATAGTTTATTACACCATTCTCATAGCACATCCTAGCATAGTATCATATTACGTTAATTACCACAATCTGTTTAAGAGTTTTAGGTGGATGTGAGCGTAAACACTCCCTGATATAGATCATAGTTAAAGGGACTATACATAAGTTTAACCACAAATAAATGTATACAAATTTAAAATTTCTTTCTCATACATGCTGCAGCATTGCCCTGTTGAGTAGAATGAGCCCTGGCCTTTTCACCGCGATTGCCTCAACATGCCTGTAAAGTCACTTAAATAGTTTATGCTCGGGTCGAACAAGCAAACAGCGTAATGCGTAATGCGCGTTCATGCTCAGCTGTAGCGTTAGCTGTAGCGTTAGCTGTAGCGTTAGCTGTATCTCCTCTATACTGACGCTGCCGAGCGAGTGGTAACTTCAGAAGGATGGATTTAGCGGAGAATAAGAGGAGACCGGCTTCAAGCACCATCGAAACTCCAGCCCAGACCCCAAATAACAAAAAGAAACCAAGAGTTTATTCGAGTGTGACAAAAAAGGCGAAAGTCGAGTCTGATCGGCGTAGGCAAAGAACCAGAGTAAACATCGGAAAATGTTGAGAGAATCTCTCAAAAGACCCGCAGCTTATTTTTGCTTGAAAGGTAAGAAATTATGACTAAATACGTGGAGGAAAAGTGTTGTTGATGCTTCAAAACAACGGTGTCCGACTGTCCGTGCATGTTGTACAAACTTCACTGAAACAAGCCATAAAATAATCATATTTGGAAGTTACCAAAATAGTTGATCTAATAGTTTTCTACCTACAGAGAAGTTGTGTAGTATTAGTAGCAGACTAGTAGTGTCAGTAATAACAGTAATTGTGCTGTACCAAAACATTTGAGTAGTAACAGTGGTAATGGTGCTGTATTTACAATGGCAAAAATAATGTTGCTAATGTTAGCTTTTCTTGGCCGCAAAATAAGCATAACTGTTCACGGATTTATAAACAGTGAAACGACTACAAAAAGTGGACATGTGGTGTTTACAATATAGTTTACGAGTTAGCTACGCTAACTTTGGGCCCAGGGAATTGAAGAGACGATTTTGGCTTTTCCTAGTAGCATTTCTACCAGTGGAATTATTTTATTATTTCAATTAGGCCTGCGTTTATGCATACAAAGTATATGAGTATTTTTTTTTTCCTCCTTCAAACGTCAATTATTCGTTTATATGTCTTACTTCTTCACTCGATTCACTTTGCTTCATTTGCTCAAGTATTTTATCTTGGAAAACATCCTAAACTGATTTGGTCTAAATATCTTACAAAACAGTAACGTTTCTTACCTCAGTTTAAGTCATGCCTGCAAATCTGTAAATTGACCAGGACGGGACTGTTATTTCTGGTACTCGTAAAGCCTGAGCGCCTCATGCACGAGTTTATCATCGAGGCTGCAGTTACGCGTTTGGCCTGAGGGGGCAATTGAGAGTACAAAACTGCTAAACTCCACACAGCCCCTTTAAAGAGCCGTAGGATGTCAGTTAACTCCAGAACAGCAGTTCGGCCTGAAAGCACCAATGCGAAACGGCGACATAGACTAAGGTCACCCGCAAATAGTGTGCATACATAGCCACCAACCCCCTGCCCCGTGCTGACCGGGAGTTGCGCCACTCCTTTGTTGCTGCCAAAGGACATTTGGATCAGTGGCTGTCATGTGACTGGGACAGGGCAGTTTTACTGGAAAAACGTCTCTGAGTGGAATTTTTAGCCTAGTCGGTTTAGACTTCACATGTAAACGTACTGTCTGTGGCTTATCGGTTCGACCATCGGTGAGGTGACGGTCTACGACTGAATCAATCAACTTTACTTCTAGTACTTCTGGTGGGAACTACTGACCATAGAGTATAATATCAATTACCGGATTTTGAATGAATGAAGGATTGAATGAATTATATTTTATTCGGACCACAAAAAAACATAAAATTCATACAACCTTTACGAGTGAGGCAGTTGTCCTGTCCTTTTCAAACTAATGTCCGTGAGATCCACAGGAGACTGTCTTGGTTAACGGTTGAGGCTAAACTACAGGCAAGTCTCCTCATGTTCATGCACAAAGTTTTGATGGATAAACAGCCCAGTTTTTTGTTTAACAAACTCTTATTCAGCGGGTTTTGTCACAGATATGTGACTCGCCAAGTGATGACAAATTCTTTGGTTGTTCCCAGACCCAATAGTAACTCAATGAAAAGAACTGTTCTGTACAGAGGAGCAAACGCCTGGAACTCGCTTTCTTTTATCATTAGAAACACTAAAAGTAAACCACACTTCAAGCTGAAAGTAAAAGGTCAATTAGCTCAGTACATGTGAGCAATAGTCACCATGTCCTATATGCTTCCTATGGTTGTATAGTTATATGAAATGTGTAACATTCATGTATTCCATTTTAACTGTTTTGTAATTTTATATTATGTCAGGACCCCAGGAAGACTAGCAACCACTTGTGGGAGCTAATGGGGATCCTAATAAAGAATAAAGTTGTGAGCTGAATACCAAAATGTGCCACTGAAAACAACATGATTTACATTTTACAACTTAAAACAAAGTAAATATTTTAACTTTGGCTGTCCAAAAAGGGGGGACTAAAGACTTATTTAATCCCGCCCACGTTTATGTACTTTTAACTCAGTTATTCTGTTACTTATTAGGTTTCCTTTTGATAATCGCTTGAGCACTACACTCTAAATCCAAGTTATCAGGAATACGCCGTGTGAATGCTACCTACCACTTAACATCTGGTTTACAACATGACAGCTGAAGTCTGAAGAGTTATATATTTTCCTCAGATACGTACGTAGAGAATATCCTTTCTTTAAACCAATACCTAGACTGTCTGATATTTGGACATCGCTTGAGATCTACATGCAACTCATTCCATAATTTCAGGCCACAAACAGACACACAGAAATATTTTCTTCTTGAAAAAGCATTGGGAAATTTTTATTTATATAAGCCCCTTAACTTGCATTTTCCCTCGCTTTCCAAATTTTGAAATTTTACAGGTAGGTTTTAAAAGCGATCATATCATGATCACTTTTAGAATGTTTCCTTTTATAAAACAATGGATTGGTGTGATCTTGATAACCTGCATTGCAAATGGTTCCAATTGCTAGCTTTTGAAAGATGAATGATGGTTGAAAAGGGGTTTTATAATTATTACCTCAAATTTCAGCACAGTATGTCAAATAAGGTGAAAGAAAAGGTGGAGTTTGAAAGTAACTAAATTAGAGTAAATGCTACTTTATTCGTTACTTTCAGCAGCTGCCGACTGTTGTCAGATGGGTCTTTTGTCCATATGAAGCTCCCGTAGTTTGGGTACGTAACTACTAGAGGGAATTACATTACTGCCATTGATTGAGTCTGACTCAGTTCAATGTGTGGTTATTAATATTGAAAACCTTGTTATTGTAGGCCGAGACACAAATTCCACGAGAATGAGATGAGACTTTCACATAATACAGTGGGAGGAAGAAGTATGTGAACCCTTTGGAATTTCTCACATTTCTGCTTAAATTGGTCATAAAATGTGGTCTGATCTGTATTGAAATCACAATAATTAGCACAGTGTCTGCTTAAACTAATACCACCAAAACAATTACATGTTATTACATATTTGTATTGGCCATAACATGTAAACATTCACAGGACAGCGTGGAATAAGTGAGTGAACCTATCCCCACTGTGAAGTATGGTGCAGGAGCATCATGGTGTGGGGCTGCTTTGTTACCTCAGGGCCTGGACAACCTGCCATAATCAATGGAAAAGTGAACTCACAAGTTTATCAAGATATTTTGCAGAAAAGACGGAGGCCATCTGTCCAACAGTTAAAGCTCAAAAGCCAATTGAGATGCCGTGGCATGACCTCAAGAAACCCATTCACACCAGACATCCCAGGAATCTCACTGAACTGGGATGAGGAATGGTCCAAGATTCATCCTGATCGTTGTGAGAGTTATTGCTGCCAAAGAAGGGTCAACCAGCTATCGAAACCAAAGTTATACTCACTTTTTCCTACCTGTCCTGTGAATGTTTGCATGTTATGGCCAATAAAAATATGACAACATTTAATTGTTCTTTACTTTCCAACACAGTGCTCGCTACAGCGCTCCAGGATCAATTGTTTTGTAGGTTTACTGGTGAGAGGCTCCGACAGCAGAGAAAACCTTCCAAACAACTGAGCGTCCTAGAGGCCACTGTGATGGAAAGAAAAGGCCCCATGCTGACCTTTCATACAGCCGCTGGGTCACTACAAGGTCAAATACGCACAAATATCAACTTTTTTTCCCCACATGAAAAGTTGCATAATGCACCTTTAACGACATAGAACCTGGAGAGTGTTGTGACTTTAAGCTGTGGCCTCTTTATAACATCCGTGTGCCGGTGAACTGTTTCATACCTGCATTCAGAGAGCCAGCTGCTGATCTTGTTGGGGACACGCCCTGAAAGACACACAGGAAGGGGACAATCATTCACAAGAACACAGTAGTCCAGTTATAGTTCGATTTCTCCAGATGACTCGGACTGTTCTCGCTGAAATGGGAAGCAAAAGCCAGACTCTGTTGACAAGCTTTAGCTACAACCGGGTCGGTTTTGATAAGGAAGCAAAGTTATACAATAGAAAGTTGACTTTGCATATGTACAGTGACCATCTAGGTTTACATCTTTTTACATCCCTATATCAAATATACTGTAGGTTTCAGCAGGGATGGACAAGTCAAAAATTAAGACTTTTTTTTTAAGACCACTACAACTTCAAAATAAGCAACCCATTTATCCTGTATTTTACGATTCTGCTTAGTTTCCAGAGGGCCTTTAATGTCCAAAAGTGCTCCATTCTTTTACACAACTGCTCTGTGTTACACAATCGTCCAGGCATTCCACACAATACACGATAAATGGTAAAGCAGGTCGCCCGGTAACTGAGGGGTTGGCGGTTCCAATGAGCAGAGCCGATACTTAAAAGAAAACTGAAATCTTAGGATGGTATTCTTTTAAACACTCATACTGAGGAGTTTCCCCTTCCCCTTGTGTCTGTTTAGTCTGAGGAGTGAAGCAGATCTTTGGTACATCGTGCTGTGTGACAGTGCTACTACGTCTTTGCCTTTGAACATAACACGCCTCTTCTTGAGCAATTAAGGATGACCGTAATCTTCAGACTAAGCAGCACCAACTAAATTTAGATTTTAAATTTGTATATAGGAGGCACTGGTCTATAAGCCGCAGGTGTTCAAGTTGTTACAAAGTGCAGTTGACTGAAGCATCATCATACTGGAAATACAGGAATTTTCTCTCTCCGTGCACCGTCAAATATTCTAAGAGAACAGAGGCCTACAGGCACAGGCGGGCTTTTAGGGTAATTTTTAGTTTGTCAAATCATACTTAAATGTTAGGCTCCTACCTGCATAACTTTAACAACAGAAACAACAGATCTCCATTTGAGCACATTTGCTGCACAGGTTTGGCTGTAGGATGCCCTCCTGTGCCTGTAATGTGGGTCCCAGTGCAACGATCTGCCTGAGTGTTGTTTAACCTACATCCCGCTTTGAGTAAGGCTGCACGCGCACCTTTTACACGCCGCCTCGAAAAGGAGGGAAACCGGGTCTGTAGGACTATGGTTGGATTTTTGGTCAAGATTCTTAAAGACTGTTACAGTTTATGGGAAAGATGTACCAATTCTTTTGCAAAGAGCCGCATTGTATTAAACATATCCAATCATGCAAAGAGCCGCACTCTGATTGGCCAAGAGCCGCGTGTTCGCCACCCCTGGTCTAGGGGACAGCCTTTACCACATAGATCTGCCACTCTCTGAGCGGCCCCGTACACCGGTAAGCCGGTGCAGTCTGCGCAGACAGGCCAAGGAGGACGGTTCTAAACACTCTCCACTGTGCAGGCAGAGCGTCAGTTTGACTGAACACACGAGAGTTTAAAGAATAATCTAATCAAATTTATCAGCTCTTGAGTTGGTAACCCACTTTTATAAAAGTAAAAGTACCTCTAGGCCCCCGTTGTCTTGGAAAATGTGACGCACGAAGAGAAAAACCTTTCATTTATAGAACGATGATCGCGCATCAACTGAGTTTTGTAAACCAGCCTGAAGGCGTAAATCGACTTTTTTGATAGAAATATGAAACCTTTTTTAATATTTAGGCCTGCCTCAAAAACACTTGGTCTTGTAGCCTACTTTTTATCCTCTTCATATTTTTTCTTGTCGGACAATTTGGCCGATGGAAATGATCATTACTGGACATTGGCTTTTCAAACCAGCCAAAAGTATAGTTGTATAGAAAAGAAATGACTCAAACATGTCACCCTCCGCATGCCACTGACTGCATCAGGAACCAGCCCCAAAACCAACACAAGACAGATCTGTAGGCTTTGGGCAACAGCTTAGCAGAGCACCGAGGCTGGACGACAACACGTTCAGCTCATCAGAGGCACGTGAACGACACATGCTCCGCTTTGTTAACCGTCAAAGTTGACTCACCAAACATAGCTATCAAAACCACGACACTCAAAGGGTTAGGAGGAGGATCCACGTTACATCCTCGTCTTTCCAAGGCCTTTGTGTCTTTGTGTATGACGCATTTTTAAGGATGACCATGCCAGATTTAAGACTTAAGCAGTCAAAAGCGCAAAAAGCAGCAGACTTTTGAAATGTGAAACCACAAAAAAAGCCTGCAAATATAAGCTGGTTATTATGCGGCCCTGTGACTTGTAGTTTCTGAAATGAATGTTCTCAGTACTGACCGTTGTGCGCTGCGTCGCCTGGACCTTTCTCCTGGCTCACATCCTGGTCTTGCTCTGTTTTTGAGGACTGCCACAGAGAGTCCTTGCTTCGAGCCCAGAGTCGCCGTCTGTGATCTGCACAGAAACACAAGCCCTCTGCTGATTCAAACTCCAGGCATTATCACACAAAAGAGCCACTCAACATGAACTAAACCCCATCTAAATGATGGGTTCACAGGGCGAGGCCGCGGTTTTTGTTGAAAATGAATCCGGGACTTTAGCTAGGTCTGAACTACGACTATAGCTGGGCTCACACTGTGCGATTTCGGCACAAATTTTGATTGTACAACTTATCGGTTAGGGGTCGATCGACTCCCATATCTGGTATCAGATATTGGAATCGATCAATATCCAAACAATGTTGAACCGATACCTACTACCGATACCTTGACATTCTAAAAACACAACTTTCACAGACTAGAGTATGGACATCCTGAACCTCATTTTGAAGCACGGAACCTGGAGAGTTCCACAAACGTACTTTTGACTGACAGGAAGTGACATAGATGGAGGCAAACAGTTTCAAACACTGTTATATCAATGAGAAGTGAGTAAGGCAAACTGTGAAAGAACTTTAGTTGACTTTAAAAAGGTGCATTATGCAACTTTTTATGTGGATATAAAAGTTGAGATGTGTGTGTGTTTAACCTTGTAGTGACCCAGTGGCTGTGTGAGTGGTCAGCATGGCGCCTTTACTTTCCATCACAGTGGTCGGTACGGTCCAGGGTCAATAGTTTGGAAGGTTTTCACTGCTGACTGTGGCTGTGACCATTTCATTTTTTTTTCAATACCAGTACTTTAACGATACTTATACTAAAATATCTGTTTTCTAGAACCCGGAAACAGAAATAGAATGATTGGAAGATCTGCAAATTTACAATATCGGCTTCATCAATGTGTGTGAAACATGGGGAATAATTTGGGAGAAAATGGGGGAGAATTGGGAAAAATTAGGGGAGATAGGGAAATTAGGGGGGAACATTGGGAAAGTGAGAAAAAAATTAGGGCGAAAATAAGGGAAAAAAATGTATAAAAACATTGGGGAAAATGGGGCAAACATTGGGCAAACAAATTTTAAAAAATGGGAAAGATAGAGAGAAAATGCTGTCCCTGGACCAACAGCATAAAAACTTGGATCAAAATTTCAATACCAGAACCTAAACTGTTTTTCCAATACCAGACTGGTATCGTTTAGCGGTGCCCAGCCCTACTGCTGACGGAGTCTCTCACCAGGAAACCTACCAAACAACTGATCCTAGAGCGCTGCAGAGAGCATTGTGATGGAAGGTAAAGGCGCCATGTTGATCACTCATACAGCCACTAGGTCACTACAAGGTCAAATGCACACACAAATATCAACATTTAAAAATGCTGCATAATGCACCTTTAAGTTAATGACATAGATGGAGCTAAAGTTCCATAGAATTCTAACTCATTTCTCATTCAGTAGTGTTCAAAATAATAGCAGTCCAACATGACTAACCAGATTATTCACAGTTTTTGGTATAAATCATAGAACAACATGGACAACAATTTACCAGTAGGTGCAGTAGATTCTTAGAAACACAAACAGACCCAGCATTCATGGTATGCATGCTCTTACTTCTGTGTAGTTGAATATTCAATTGAAAGGGGTGTGTTCAAAATAATAGCAGTGAGGAGTTCAATTGGTGAGGTCAATCATTCTGTGGAAAAACAGGTTTGAATCTGCTGGCGGCCACCTGGTACCTAGTCTCACAGGTTCTTTTAATTGCTTGGTTTTCTTTACCATTCAGGTTACACTCCCTGATGAAGGCCCCTAGCCGAAACGCGTTGGAGCACTTTTACCTTTTCAAGCCATGTGATTCAATAAAGGCTTTTTAATATTTCTAGATGAGTGCCTTGGCATTTTTTTTCCTTTTGTTGCCAAAAGAGAAGACTTTATTGATCTGACAATGGAGAAAAGAAACCATTCACCGTTTCACTCACAGCAGCCACTGTGGCTCAAGCAGATTACATCCTGCATTTCATTTGACTTTTTAAGGAGCTGTCCCTGTTTTCCACAGTCAGTGTTTAAGCTGCTCTGATGGAGCTGAGCGGAACATCAATTATATCGTGTCCACATAAAAAACAACGATATCAAAACATTATATCGCAATAACGATATGCGATACGATATGGCCCACCCCTAGTGACAATCTCTCTGAAAATATTACCACGAGAGTTTAGTGGCTACTGGCTGCAAGATACGCTAGGCTACTAGTATTTTGTTGCTGAAGTCAGTCTTGTTAAAGTTATTTAGTGAATGTTGTTTGAGAGGACGACCCAAACTTGTATACTAAAGCCACATGCTGCTGGGGTCATGATTGTCACTCGGGACAGTGTAAGCAGGTCAGTTGTGTGTGTTACCGCTCCCTCCCCACAGTGTGAGCACCTCCATCATGGGCTCGGGCTCTCCCAAAATGAGATTTTAATCACAGTGTGAATTTGGGACTAATCTGACACATTCATAATCACCTGGAAAACGCTTCAGTCTGTAAAGCTCTGGATCAGGTTATCTGAATTTCTCCATTGTGAGATCAATAAAGTCCTATCTTATCGATCTCATCTCTTACCTTATCTGCAAATGGATACAAATCAACAACTTTCTAGTCCTGAAAGAGACCCAGGACTAAACCAGAGCCAAAGTAGGTCTAAACGGGACTAAACCAGCAAAAGCAGGTCTAAACCAGCAGGACCTAAGTGCTAACAGAAGTATGATCATTATTGGTCTGGGACCGTCTCTGCATGCAGCTGCACTCACCTGCAGGGGGAATGGGCTCCGAAGCTCCTGGTCCGCTGTCCACTGGCCCCTGCATCACTGCTCAAAGCCCAATGGGACCCTGAGACACACACACACACAAATTTACACACATTACACATTTACAGTGCATTTGACAAGCTTCCATATTTTTTAAAGTATCAATTCTACATATATGCTGTACACAATACAGTATATCACCAAATTATGAACATACTACAGTATGTTCCAAAATCCCAGAGGTCTTCCATCTGACTCACAGCCAAAACCAAAAACACAAGGGAGCTTAAAAATGTCCAATGTTGGTCAGGATTTTCCACATTCAGGCCCACTTTGGCCCTTGTGTTTTGGTCCTGGTTTAGACCGTTTAAAGTCTTGTTTGGGCAAACCTTGATGAAAAAACAAATTGCTTTACAGCAAGGAACCAGTCACCCATTCACACTCTCATTCACACACGACAAGGAGGTGAAGTGTGGCCATACCCCCTTTGCTCTGCCCAATCCCGTCAGACCTTTGAAGCTAAGCAGGGAAGGGCCTGGTCGGTACTTGGATGGGAGACCGTTTGGTAACACCAGGAAGCCTGGGCGAATGTAGTGAGTGAGTGAGTGGTTGGTGGTGGTCAGAGGGGCCGATGGTGCAGACTGGTTGCCTTGCTTCCGTCAGTCTACCCCAGGGCAGCTGTGGCTACAATAGTAGCTTACCACCACCGAGTGTGAGTGAATGAATAATGCAATGTAAAGTGTCCAAAAAAAGCGCTATATAAAACTGATGCAATACTGTATTATTATTATCATCATCATCATCATCATCATCATCATCATCGAAGTGTCTTGCCCAAGGACAGAACGACGAGGAGCTCGTCACCCTAGTTAGTTAAACTAACTAGGGTAACTAGCTCTCTAATCTACAACACAACTGGGTTAGAGATGCAGACTAATGGCACCTCTGCTCAATGGGACATTTTCCGAATAATGAGACGTCGGACCAATGGCATGGCACCGTTAAGAAGACCGATAAGGCTGGAGCTTATCAGTCCAGGTGGACCAACACACGTGGCCCCGGGGCCGTTATAATACCGGGTTTCGGTACCCACCACTACGCGCCGTGCACGGTCCACACTGCCCCTGCCGCCTCGCGCAGTTATTAACCACACGTGTGTGTTAATCACCCGCACCTGCCGCGGGACGGAGGTCTGAATGCACCTTTAGAGTATTTCAATTTTGAACTATTTCAGTTACAGTGGGCCTCAGCGCCTTACAATAACCTGGAGCTGAACGCCCAGAAGACAGTGGAGATGATCGTGGACTTCAGGAAAGACACAGCCCCACCGTCCCCCCTCGCCCTGACAGACTCTCCCACCCCATCTCCATCGTGGACTCCTTCCGTTTCCTGGGCACCACCATCACCCAGGACCTCAGATGGGAGCCGACCATCTGCTCCCTCATCAAGAAGGCCAAGCAGAGGATGTTCTTCCTGCGGCAGCTGAAGAAACTTAAGCTGCCAACCAAGATGCTGGTGCAGTTCTACACGGCCATCACCGTGTGGTCCATCCTCACCTCCTCCATCACCGTGTGGTCCATCCTCACCTCCTCCATCACCGTGTGGTCCATCCTCACCTCCTCCATCGCCGTGTGGTCCATCCTCACCTCCTCCATCACCGTGTGGTCCATCCTCACCTCCTCCATCACCGTGTGGTCCATCCTCACCTCCTCCATCGCCGTGTGGTTCCCCGGCGCTACAGAACGGGACAAGCATCGACTGCAGCGCATTGTGCTGCTGCTGAGAAGGTGATTGGCTGTGCGCTCCCATCTCTCCAGGACCTGTTCACCTCCAGGACCCGGAGGCGTGTGGGTCGGATCACAGCTGACCCTTCTCACCCTGGACACGGACTATTCACCCCTCTCCCCTCGTGCAGGAGGCTACGGTCTATCCAGACCCATACCTCCCGCCACTTGAACAGTTTTTTCCCCTCCGCCATCAGACTCATGAACAATAACAAGACCCAATAACTTAGTTACAGACTCATGGATGTATCTCAGGGTTTCCCACTAATACATTAGTCTATGGCGGCCCGCCATAGTCTATTTTTATCCGCCACAGTCTCATCTCCCCTCTCTTTCTCTGTCTCTCACCCAACACCAACATCTGCAGCAGAGGTGCAGGTTTAACAAATAAGGACAAATAAGGAGCAGTGAACAATGTCTCACTGTTTAAGTAGCCTATTAATATTACAAAAAATGAAGGCAGCTTCGCGTAGTTTTGTTTTCGCTTATAAACTAAAAGACCACATGGCTAATTTGCATAGTAAACCTCTTTACTGCGCTGCTAATGCAGCTGTCACTATAATGAATTAAACCAGAGGTCACGAAATGGCGGACCTCAGTCTGAGCCCGGACCCACGCGCCAACCCGTCCGAACCCGAAACTTGGATCCAAACTTTAGACCCGACGTGACTCCCTCAGTCCTGCAGCTGCGTCTGCGCTGTCTCACCCTCGCTCTCTCTCCCTCTCTCTCCCCCTCACGCTACGCTAATCCTGCGCTACGCTGAACAGAAACTGCAGCCTCTGAGCTCGTTTTAAACTTTTAGAAACGGCTGCAGAATGATTGAAATATGGCTAAAGATTTAAAAAGACGCTAGTCATCTAATTAAATATGCACGCGCGATAGTTACGCACAAACAGCGCGGCTGTTTCTCCATCGTTTAAAACAAAAGAGCAGCGAGCAGGACCAAACCTGGACTAAACCAGGACCAAACCTGGACTAAAACAGGACCAAACAAGGACTTGGACTAAACAGGGCTCATTGTTGAGCTGAGCAAAGAGGAGAAACACAGCATCAGGCTGAGGTTCCGAGTCTGTATCTGAGAGCTGCAGGGGCGGAGCTGAGAGAAGAATCAAGGGCCTGTGCCCTTGGAAAAAAACTGACCCATTACATTATTTAAAAAAAACAAAAAACTGTACCCTATGTAAATTAACCAGAAATTATTCTTTTTACAGCAGCATAATAGCCAAAAATAGTTATTATTGTTTGCTTAAAATGCACCAGAATGCAGGAAAACGCATCTAAATTTAAAAAAATCTCCCGGGGGAGGGCCCCCGGACCCCCCAAGGTGGCGCTCTCTCCCACCACAGTCTCATTGAAATCTGTGGGAAACACTGTATCTGCACTGCACTGTGTGGTGTGTCCACACTTAGACCCACTGCTATCACTTATCACTAAATCACTAAATCACTTTATATGCCTACACATCTGTTAATACAATCCCGCTGTTGTTCAATGTCAAATTGTTGTTGTCTATATGTCATATGTCACTTTATTTTATCTTATTTATTTCATATTTTTCACGCATGCCCTATAGCCTTATAGTTTTAAAGTTTTTAGCTTATTTTTATCTTAACTGTGTTATATGTTCTATGTCGCACGTTTGCACCGAGAAAAATTCCTAGTTTGTGAACCTGTTCTCAAACCATGGCAATAAAACCCATTCTGATTCTGATTCTGATTCTAATGTAACAATTTGCTCCACCTGAGCCTTGTTTGGTCCCAAAACCCTGTTTTGTTCTGTTTATTAAAAAGAGTGTGATGAGGTCATACTAGTGCGCTCACAATCATAACCTTTTCTATATGTGGATAAACTTGATACCGATTTTGAAAAATAACGTAAATTAAAAACATTGAAATTTTAAATGGTCATATTGGACTTTTGCCTGCTTAAGTAGATATCCAAAATCATGCAGCCCTCCTACAGTCACCATGGTAACGGTGCAGCTGACAAGAAGTAGAGGGACAGGAAACATCCGTATAACCGAGACAAGCCCCAGCCCCGAGTTAGCACGGGCGGGTGAGAGGCAGGAAGTGACTGTTTGGGATAGGACACCAACACTTCCTGTTCACGGTTATTTATAGAAGCATTACAAAAGTCCTGAATGTCAACCGTCGCACGCAGCACGTCACTAAACGGCTTTATGTGTGGCTGAAGGCCAAATTGGTGATTATCAAATCACACAGGCTGTATTTATTGCGCTTGTAAAGATCATTTCAGTCTCCATGGGTTTGATTGTGTCATAAAGCTGTTGACTCTGCAGTTTTGCACTTTTTGATTCAGTCTTAGTTTCAGATGGGGCCAGCATAACTCTAGACAAATTGCAGGTTAAATGGTCACGATCAGGCCCATCTTTGCCTAACTTTGCCTAATTGTTGTTGATAAATCTTAGAGTATGTGAAGTTTGGAGTTAGTATTTTCATAGTTTGTTAAATAATTAGGTTTAGAAATGCTCATTTGCTCACGTTTGACAAGCTCTAACTGTTTAAAGCAGTACTAACTTGTTTACCTTAATAAATCCCTTTCGTGGTCCCTCTGGGGTAATACAATGTTCAGAGTATTTCAAAACAAATTATAATATGATGTGTGGCAAAGTGGCTACTAGACCTAGGACAAATTATTGTTTTGCTCTATACCACACTCTTAGTTGTGATATCCGACATGCATATCGTGCTGGAAAGCATGTATCGTAATACTTTAATACTCAACTCAGTAACTCAGATAAAAGAATCATACAACAATTTTGACTTTGGTAGTTAGTAGTGTTAAAGCCAGCTTTGGTGCGGATTGGTAAAAAGGATACTTTTTCATTCACACTGAATTATTTTTAATTTATAACTTTTGGAACCTGAACTTCTATATCAATGTGTCCAGGGTAAATTATTGCAGTTGTTTATAATGGCATATAATAAATCCTAACTCATTACGATGAGAATATAATCCAACTTTATTTGTAGATGACTTTTAAATAAAGTTGACCAAAGTGCTGAACACAGCAGAGAATGGTAAATGGTTTCAACTTATATAGCGCTTTTCTACCTTCCTCAGGCCCAAAGCGCTTAAGAAGAAAGGAACCACTCACCCGTTCACACTCTCATTCATACACCAGTGTACGCAGACACTGGAGGCAAGGAGGGTGAAGTGTCTTGCACGAGGACACAACAACAGTGTGTATCTGCGGGAGCTGGGATTCAAACCCCCGACCGAGAAATGAAGGCCTATGTAATGTATCGCAATAAATATTGTATTGGCCCTTTGTATTGTGATACCCATTGTGTCATGACATAAGTGTATTGTCCCAGCCTTAGTGCTTAAAATGAAGTAAAGTATGAATGAGTGAAAATGGTCCCCTGTGACACACTGTGACTAAAGCTATACACATTCCCTCCTTAACGTATTTTGTACCCAGTTGTACTTTGGACTTGATGGGACTGGGATTTACTTTTGTGCTGAGGTTTATTTTAACGTTCTGTCTTGTCCCGTGTTCATGAACCACTTGAACAGATGAGCAAATAGTAAAGGCTGAACTACACTAGCCTGGTGAGCCAGAATGATTCCCCTCTATAGTTTTTTATACAGCGGGGAAATCAGTCTGGACTCCCTGCCCCCGTTGGCGATATCCCAAAAAAATCTAAACTGTCCCGTGCAATCAGATTCGTTTATATACGTCACGTTTTGTTTTCACGAGCAGCGTCACTCACGGCCCGGGACACGGCAGTCCCCTCAATACCAAACTACGAACGGTGCACGAGAGAGAGAAAGTAAATGACCAAAAACACATCGACAGCAAGTGAGTTTCAGAATTCAGAATCCTGCGTGAATATTAACGCAGAACCGCTAATAACACCACGGCAGACACCAGCCCTGTGTTGATTGGTTTACTACACTTCCTGTTTGCCTGCATATAGTACCACTGTGGGAAATGGACACTACGGTGACCTCACCAGACTCACTCGCTGGTACAGTGGTGAGTCCCTGTAGTTTAGACCTCTAAAACACGCTCTGGAAAAACATGGCATCCTTGTATTAGTTTAGCTACAACAACAAGGATCCTACGGCCCAGAGTACTCCAAGAGTTGACTCGGGCAGGCGGTTGTGGCCAGAGAATCCCATCTCTTACCTGTGTTAGATGTAGGGAAAGGTGATTGTGACAAAAATGAATACGGTGATCAACGTATTTGCAAAAACGTGTTGCAAGCATCTAAATTTACTTTGTTGCTGAAAATGGTAATTGTCCTGTATGGAAGCCTCCTGGTCTCACATGTCACGTTATTTCAAGATAATTTCATGTTCGTACAATATACGGATCACGTTATTCCATGATATCAAATTATCATTACCAACCCAGGAGGCAGTCGTGTCTGAGCCTGTTATTCTTGTGGCACAGCTGACTGACTGACTGGTGACCCGACTGCTCTCATCTGGCCCAGCTAGGAGCCATACGCAGTAATCAGGCAGTAATCATTACTGGACCTGAAGTGGACATGCGGACTGCCCCACAACAGTCACAACTGATGCGGGCCACAGTGGTCAGAACATGCCGTGGGCCACAGCAGCCACACGTTTTGGAATGGATACTTGGTTTGATACTCATTCTGCAGTTTGTCATTGTTGATTGAAAGTAAAAAGTGCAAAAGAGTCTACAACGAAAAGAGAATTTGTCTGTATCACGTCTCATGATCAATATCCCTGATATTTTTTATCATGAAATAACGTGCATAATAAATTGGTATCAAGAAATAACATAATAATAATGTGATCTGTACATTGTACGAACATGAAATTATCTTGAAATAACGTGATGCCAGCTAAAAAAACAACACATAAGCAAGGACGTAAAGTAAATTAAGATGTTTGAAGCATGGTTTTTTTTTTTTTTTTTTACAAAAGGGCTGGAAACAAACACTTTCCAATTTTTTCCCACTTTTCCCCCAATTTTCTTTCATTTTCCCCCAATTTAAAAATGTAATTTAATTTCCAAGCCTATCACCCCTGCCGCCTTTTTAACACATTTTCCCTGCATTTCTTGACATTGGAGATTAACTCGATATTGTACATTTGCTTATCTTATCTGAACGATATATATATATGAATGATACAATATAAGTATGGGTTAGGTGAAAGCCAGGCATTTTTCAGAAAAATAAAAACATCATACAAAAGAGTGCAGTTTTGTTGATGAAAATAAATATATATATATATATATATTTATTATTTATTTTATTATTATTTTGTTTTGCTTTTTCGATATTAACATTTTGAATCAATCAGCAGTTTTGATATGATCTTGTAGACCAGCTATTCCCAAAAGCCTAGGACATTGTAGCCCCTTATCAATCAGAAAATCTGTCGAGGCCCACCAATAATAATATATTTACTCTATTCGAAGGAATTTAGGTTTAGTCCAGTTTTAGCGCAGGTTTAGTCCAGTTTTAGCGCAGGTTTAGTCCAGTTTTAGCGCAGGTTTAGTCCAGTTTTAGCGCAGGTTTAGTCCAGTTTTAGCGCAGGTTTAGTCCAGTTTTAGCGCAGGTTTAGTCCAGTTTTAGCGCAGGTTTAGTCCAGTTTTAGCGCAGGTTTAGTCCAGTTTTAGCGCAGGTTTAGTCCAGTTTTAGCACAGGTTTAGTACAGTTTTAGCTCAGGTTTAGTACAGTTTTAGCTCAGGTTTAGTACAGTTTTAGCTCAGGTTAGTACAGTTTTAGCTCAGGTTTAGTACAGTTTAGCTCAGGTTAGTACAGTTTAGCTCAGTTAGTACAGTTTAGCACAGGTTTAGTCCAGTTTAGCTCAGGTTTAGTACAGTTTTAGCACAGGTTTAGTCCAGTTTTAGCTCAGTTTTAGCTCAGGTTTAGTCCAGTTTAAGCTCAGGTTTAGTACAGTTTTAGCTCAGTTTTAGTCCAGTTTTAGCTCAGTTTTAGCTCAGTTTTAGTACAGTTTTAGCACAGGTTTAGTACAGTTTTAGCACAGGTTTAGCTCAGTTTTAGCACAGGTTTAGTACAGTTTTAGCACAGGTTTAGTACAGTTTTAGCTCAGGTTTAGCACAGTTTTAGCTCAGTTTTAGTACAGTTTTAGCTCAGTTTTAGTACAGTTTTAGTACAGTTTTAGCTCAGGTTTAGTACAGTTTCAGCTCAGGTTTAGTACAGTTTTAGTCCAGTTTTAGCTCAGGTTTAGTACAGTTTTAGTCCAGTTTTAGCTCAGGTTTAGTCCCGTTTTAGCTCAGGTTTAGTCCAGTTTTAGCCCAGGTTTAGTCCCGCTTTAGCTCGGGTTAAAAGCCGCACTGGGACAGCTCGTCGCGCTGAGGGGACTGGTTGTTCCAGTTGTCCCAGTGCGGTAGTACCGTACGCTCAGTCCTGTTCCCGGAGCCTTGGCGCATTACCCACGGGAGAGGCGGGCTGGTTCGGAGGGACAGGCCGGGGGTCGAGTCGCTGTGAACGGGCTACTCACCTCATGTCGGTCCGCTGCTGCGTCAGTCTGCGTCAGTCACGAACTGTCACAAACTTCTGAAAACTTTTCCCAAACTCTGCTGCTGGTGTTGCGCTGGACTTCCGCTTCCTGAAGCTGCGCAGAGAGGGGCGGGGCCGAGGCTCGTAAAAAATAAAAAATATAACTGTAAAAACACACACGCACACACACACACACACACACACACACACACACAAAACACACACACACACACACACACACACACACACACACACACACACACACACACACACACACACACACACACACAAAACACAGCGAGAGCGACATCTGCCGGAAGTCAGATAGTTACAGTGGGAACCAGATGTTGACATGCACTTTATATAAAGACATCTATTTTTCCTCACGGTCTGACATGAA
This sequence comes from Neogobius melanostomus, assembly GCA_007210695.1. NCBI lineage: Eukaryota > Metazoa > Chordata > Actinopteri > Gobiiformes > Gobiidae > Neogobius > Neogobius melanostomus. Next base: position 201,767 of record VHKM01001093.1, read on the forward strand.
ACCACAATGAACGTTTGCTTTTTTTTTAGGTCAATTAGAATTTTCTAAATTATTTTGATTTGGTAAATGACAGATAGAATGTTTTAGGCATTTTTTGTTGTAGAATTACTATACCTTTAAACAATTTGGGAAAGATAGATGACGATGTCATGACCTTGGAAGCACAAGTCTGGTTCATCCTTGAGGGAAATTTCAAGACGCCTGAAGGTCCAGGTTCATTGGTTAAAACAATGATGGAAATGACCAATCATCATACAGATCAGAAAGAAGGCGGGTTCTGTGTCCCAGAGATGAACGTGCTGTGTCTGAAATTTGAATATCTATGGAAGACTATTGGCACCTTAATTCAATTGTCTATTCATTTGTCAAATGGCTATGCATTATGTTATTTTAGTATTTATTTTGGAATTGTGTTTGGCAAAGTGTAATGTTATATCCAATTTTGACATTTAATGTTCTATTCCAAAAGTTCTAATGGCAATTCAATATGTAAAGTGTCGATACAATGTCTTTATATATTGCAAATTACAAGATTTTGAAATGAATAGCATATTGACATGGAAATTTTATGGAAGACTATTGGCACCTTAATTCAATTGTCTATTCATTTGTCAAATGGCTATGCATTATGTTATTTTAGTATTTATTTTGGAATTGTGTTTGGCAAAGTGTAATGTTATATCCAATTTTGACATTTAATGTTCTATTCCAAAAGTTCTAATGGCAATTCAATATGTAAAGTGTCGATACAATGTCTTTATATATTGCAAATTACAAGATTTTGAAATGAATAGCATATTGACATGGAAATTTGGCCTCTTTATTCATTGTTCTATTCATTCTTAAAATGGCATTTAGTTTCGAGTTGTATTTGACAAAGTTGCATGTTATATCCTATTTTGACATGTAATGTTCTATTCCAAAAGTTCTAATGGCAATTCAATATGTAAAGTGTCGATTCAATGTCTTTATATATTTCAAATTACAAGATTTTGAAATGAATAACATATTGACATGGAAATTTGGCCTCTTTATTCATTGTTCTATTCATTCTTAAAATGGCATTTAGTTTCGAGTTGTTTTTGGCAAAGTTGAATGTCATATCTTATTTTGACTTGGAATATTCTATTCTACTTTTGAGTAAGTTTCATTTAATGTGTTGTGAAACAGCACCTCCCTTTGGATTGCATTGCATATTGCATATTGCATGGCCACAAGGTTTGAGTGCAACTATTTTCAATATGCTGGAGGTACCAAGATGGCGGCGGAGTAGGCAGCCGCGTTTTTGAGAGCTCTCTCCATGACCGCAGATTTTGACGATTTAAACTTATTTACTCCACCCAAACTGAGACGATGGATATACAGCAGATACTTAAACCAGCAATATTGCAGCCGCCGACACCTTCAAATCCTAAAATATCAGAAAAGCCAAACGAAGGTGAGCATGACTATTGTGCAATGGATGTAACTCTGCAATCAAAGCGGGAACGCGGACCAGACTCGACGCCGCCAACTCCGAGTAAGAATTCAAAGAAAAGAAAGCTAAACCAAACAAAAACAACGAGAGTGAAAATGCCCAAGCTTCAAATAATGATATCTTGGAAGCAATATTGGAGCTTGGGAAACGAGTGACTGGAATTGAGTCGCAGTTAGGAGACATCAAAGAACAAAACCGACAGAACACCGCAATGATTGCTAGCTTAACCAAGACCGTGCAGTTCAACTCGGAAGAGCTAAACGGGATTAAAAAGAAAGTGTTGGACTTGGAGAGGGTTAACAGCCATTTACTGGAGGAAAACAAAGAACTGAAGAAGAAGGTGATTGAACAGAAACGATATAGCATGAGGCCGTGTCTCCGAGTGAGGGGACTAAAGGAGAAGAAAGAAGAAAACCTTAGAGCGATCATAATTCCTATACTGAAGAAAATTGCCCCAGAACATGCGGCAGACATGGAGCACGCAGTGGATGTGGTACATAGACTTGGCAAAAGAGAGGACGGTCGCTCCAGACAAGTCATTATCCTGTTTGCAATGAGACATGTGAAAGATGAAGTATGGCTGAAAACCAAAGACTCTCCAATATGCAATAGGGAAGGTATCAGCTTTGCGGAGATGTTACCAAAAGAGGATTTGGAGGCACGAGAGCGTTTGTGGCCGTTGGTTGACCAAGCTAGAAAGGCGGGGAAGCGAGCCTTTTTCCGAGGGCCCTACGCGTACATCGATGGACGTCGTGTTGAGGACAACGGATAACAGACTACTTCAGGAGGATTGAACTTCGAGCTGGATGGTGGACCCTTTTTCAGAGGCCCTACGGGTACTTTGATGGACGTGTGTTGAGGATAACGGACTACAGACTTCTTTTTTTAGGGTAAGACTTTAAAAGGTGGAGATTTTATAAGCGGGTTGAGAGCTCTAACATGCTTCATTTTCTTATTCAGAAGCACAGCCAAAAGTATTTTATAAATTTTGTATTTTTTTCTCTCTTTTTCCTTTCCGTATTAGTTCATGTTAAATGTTAAAATTTCTCTTGGTTCTTTAAATGTTAGGGGCTTGAAAGAACTTGTTAAACGAAAGGCGTTGTTTTTATTTTGTAAAGGGCAAAAATCTCATTGTTTATTTTTACAAGAAACCCATTCCACAGAAGCTGATGCATTGTTCTGGTCGAATCAATGGGGCGGTAAAATCCTTTTTAGCCATGGCTCTTCAAGATCCGGAGGAGTAGCGATCTGTTTCAACAACTTTCCTGGAGAAGTTATTACACATCGGACTGACACAGAAGGACATTGGTTGACAGCTGTGGTGAAAATGGAAGGTTTTTTCATAATATTGTTCAATGTATATGGGTATAATAATGATAACCAAAATAAGTCAATGTTAGATGATATTACAAATGCGATTTCTGAACTTAAAGGTCGGTATCCTACAGATTATATTTTATGTGGAGGGGATTGGAATATGACTCCAAATGAGTGGCTTGATAGGTGGCCTGCAAGAGTTGGAAAACCCCAATATAATACCCTAATTAATAACTTTATGGCTGATAATAATTTTAGTGACATTTGGAGAAAAATATACCCAGGAATAACAGGTTTTTCATGGTTTAGACCTAATGGAAGTTGTAAATCTAGGATTGATTATTGGTTGGGTACTGACAATATTATGAGTCACGTTACAAAGACAACTATGTCAAATGCACCTTTATCAGATCACTGTTTCATAGAACTAGTTTTAGAACCTATAAACAAATCAACATTTAGGAAAGGCTTTTGGAAATTTAATGCCAATTTATTGCATAATGAAGAATATTGCAGTAAAATCAAAGAAGTAATTACTGAAATAAAAAATGATAACGCAATTATTGGTCATATTAACAAATGGGAATTCATCAAATTCAGAATAAGAGAAGTCAGCATTCAGTTTAGTAAAGTATTAGCCAAGGAAAATAAAGAAATGGAAAGCAAATTATTACAAGAAATATATACATGCTGTAGTAACACCAATTTAACCTCTGAAGAAAAAAGCAGATTAGTTGAATTGCAGAACAAATTAGATCAACATTATCTTAACAAAGCACACGGAGCTTTCGTGAGATCGCGAGCAAGGTGGATCGAATCAGGCGAAAAGAATTCCTCTTATTTTTTCAATCTAGAAAAGAGCAGACAACAAAAAAATTGTATCTCTAGTCTTTTAGTAAACGGAGAGGAAAGGAAAGATTATAAGGTCATAGAAAATGAAGTCTACATGTTTTACTCTAAATTATATTCTTCTAAATTTTCGAAAGAAGACTGTAATAATCTCTTTCAAAATCTTTGCCATCTAATCCCTCAGATTGATTTGTCTTTTAAAAAGATCTGTGACTCTGAACTTAGAATTGATGAACTGGATACAGTTCTTAAGAAAATGGCTTCAAATAAATCTCCGGGATCAGATGGTCTCACAGTGAATTTTTACAAACATTTTTGGGAAGACTTGAGAATCATATTATTTGAAGCACTAAAAGAATGTATAATTAGAAAAGAATTAATGACCAGTATGAAACAGGGTGTAATTACTCTGATTCTAAAGCCAGGGAAAGACAAACGGCAATTAGACAATTTAAGACCGATTACACTATTAAACACAGATTATAAAATATTTTCAGGATCCATTGCAACTAGACTTAAGAAAGGGATAGCAGACATAATAAGTGAGACACAGTCAGGCTTTATAAAAGGAAGAGTCATTCATAATAACATCAGACTTGTTATGGATTTATTAGACTATAGTGATTTAATTGATGATGATGGATTTATACTCTTCCTCGACTTTTATAAGGCCTTCGACTCTGTTGAGCATGAATTTATTTTAAAAACGCTTCATTATTTTGGTTTTGGTGACAAATTCAAGGATATTATACAAATGCTCTATTCTGATATAAATAGTTGTGTGTCTTTGGGTCATGGGACTTGTAAGAGATTTAATATCCGTAGAGGAATAAGGCAAGGTTGTGGAAGTTCCCCCTTGTTGTTTATAATGGTTGCAGAAATTCTGTCTATTTTAATTAAGAACAGTGTGATAGAAGGTCTGAATTTGAGGGGCAAACAAATAATTATAAGTCAGTTGGCTGACGACACAACTCTCTTTCTCAAAAATGAGCTCCAAATTCCCATAGCATTACAAGCCATCAATATTTTCTCAAAAGCCTCCGGACTTGAATTAAATTTAAATAAATGTGAATTATTGCCATTAAAAGAACAATCTATGCAATCATTATATAACATAAAGGTGAAAAAAGAAGTCAAATACTTGGGTATTGTGTTGACTAAAGACAAAACGATCTCTGAAAAACAAAACATAAAAGACAATGTTGACAACTGCAAATCATTCCTAAATAGGTGGCTACAAAGAGATCTCTCAATTTTTGGCAGAATATTGCTAACTAAAATGGACAGTTTATCTAGATTAATATATCCAGCTTACTCACTTCCAGTAGCACCCCAAATAGTTAAAACTATCAACAAACTAAATTTTGATTTCATATGGCGGAATAAATGTCATTATATAGCCAAGCAGGATTTAATTAAACCTTACGAGGATGGAGGTGGTAATGCAATAGATTTTGATTGTATGAATGGTATGTTGAAAATTAGGTGGTTGAAAAACTATATTCAAAATCAAAATTCATTATGGTCTTACATTCCTAATCTGGTCTTTGAAAAAGTAGGTGGAATTAAATTTCTTCTAAAATGTGATTTTGATCTTAAAAAGCTTCCCATGAAACTTTCAGATTTCCACCAACAGGTCCTTCTATATTGGAAACTAATATTCAAGCACAATTTCACACCACACAATACACCAGTGTGGAATAATAGGTATGTATTGGTTAATAGAAAATCTCTCTTCATCTCAGAATGGTTTTCTAAAGGTGTCTGGGCTATTGCCCACTTCATGGATGAGGAAGGAAATACTTTACGACATGTTGATTTCTGTGACAAATTTCAAATTAGATGTATCCAGAAGAAGTTTAAACAGATTGTGAAAGCTCTCCCAATATCACTTGTAGCTATGATTAAGCAGGATACAATATATTCAAAAGTCACTCCTACCTTAAGAAATCTTTACATTAATGGTATTGATTTTCATAATTACAAATGTAACAACAAACATATAAGAAACTGTTTACTTAATTGTCAAACAAGTTCTCTCAAAAGAGATTATATTCTCAAAGAATTTAGAAAGGAGATTATAAAAAAGATTAGATGTAAATACTTAAAATTCCCAGTCCCGCCAAAGATGAAAGAAATGCAGTTTAAAATTATTAATAGGATTTATCCAACTAGTGATTTCTTAAAACAGAGATTTAAAATGGAGGTAGGAAACTGTAGCTTCTGTGAAAAAGAACCCGAAGATTTAGATCACCTTTTTTGTTTGTGTGAAGTTGTACAAAGGTTTTGGCTAGACCTTCAACAATTGTGTGTCTCCAAAGGAATTCAAATGACCAATCTGACAAGTAATGATATAAAATATGGTATTTTTTGCAATAATCATAATTTTGGCATTAATAATTTAATTCTGATAAGCAAACATTATATACATAAATGTCGTTTTTTCAAGACAAAACCCAACATTATTCATTGGAGAAATGAGCTGAAATTATTTAATAAATCTTTATTTTTTATCAACACCCCAAATGCAGAAAAACTGACTTCCTTTATAGACAATCTTATAGGATAACTGCCCTTTAAATTATCATTTTCATTATTTTATTTTATTTTTTTCTTGAATTGTAAATGCCATTAATATTATAACATGCCCCCCCCCCATGTTCTTTTGTTCTTTCTACAAAGTGTGCACTGAAATTTCTAACATTGTACCTATTTTGTTTGTATTTACCTTTTTATTAATAAAAAAAAAAAAAAAAAAAAAAAAAAAAAATTCAATATGCTATGCAGTTCTTGACCCCTGGGAAGGCGGGCCCTGGTCCGCTCTCGGCCAATCAGAGACGAGTCTATATCCTCCTAGCTAGATGCTCTGTGTTGTTGTTTTTTGCTGGAAGTAAATGCTGTTATGACGGATTGGAAGTAACAGATCACCCTTCATGAAGATTCCAAGTTACTCTAAGGAGGTTCTATGTAAGTATAGAAGCGTGTTTGTTAAAATACCAGTACTGTTTAGTGTTTTTTCTCTCTTTTGTTTATTAAACACTTGCTACCTAGTTCAGTCATGCTCAGCAGTCCCACAGAAAGTCAAACTCCACAGTGTTTCAGCTTCTTACATTTTATTTTGGCCCACAAAAATATCTGTCTGTAAGTATTCAAATGATAGTGATCTTAGCTTCCATTAGATACCAAATTTAGTAATTTTTAGCATGTTTCCTATTCGTAATTAGGAAGAAAATATTCGGCGCTAATACCGTTAGCATCCCTATGGCTTTTCCCATGTAAATTAGCCTCGTGCTAATAGCTCGCTAATACAATCGTTTTTTGAAGGTTTTAGTTAACTCTAAGCTACTTATTTTCTATTTGCATTGTATATTTACCCAATTGAGATTGTAATATGCATTCTTTGTGTAACTGTATGTTACAGTTTTAAAGTACTTCAGTAAATCACACAAATACAGCAAGACGCTTCTTGGTTTTCATTAGAGACTGTTCTATCTGCAAAGCTGGTTCTCACACACTAGTAAAGGCAGAATACTTACACTAAACCAAACGTGGTGGCACGTGTTTTTGTTTTAATGATTAAGCACTTTATTGTACGCCCTATTCGTACACAATTAAGTAAACAGACTATGACAAAAAGAGACAAAAGAATGTTATGCTTGGCTAATACCCTCCTGTCCCTCACCTCCTCCACACAGTCCAGAGCTGGCCCTCCTGATCAGCTTGTTCAGTCTGTTCTTGTCCCGCTCTGTGCTACCCGGGGCCCAGCACACGGCAGCGTAGTGGATAGCAGAGGCTACCACAGAGTCATAAAAAGTCCTGAGCAGAGGCCTGCTCACTCCGAAGGATCTCAGTCTCCTCAGAAGGTGGAGGCCACTTTGGCCCTTCTTTTACAGGGCGTTGGTCCAGTTTATTGTTGAGGTGAACATCCAGGTACTTGAAACTGTCCACCACCTCGATGTCCTCCCCCTGGATGTTCAGCGGTGTGTGGTAGTGACTTCCTCCTGAAGTCGACCACCATCTTCTCCTCCTTACTGGTGTTCAAGCACAGATGGTTGCGATCACACTACTCCACAAAGTCCATGATAACCGACTGGTACTCCAGGTCGTTCCCCTCAGACACACAGCCCACGATGGCGGAGTCGTCGGAGAACTTCTGCAGATGACAGCTGTCCATGTTGTATGTGAAGTCCGACGTGTAGATGGTGAAGAGAAACGGTGTGAGGATGGTGCCCTGAGGGGCCCCGGTGCTGCAGATGACCACCTCAAACTCACAGCTGCGCTGTGGTCGGTCCGTGAGGTAGTCAATGGTTCATGCAGTGAGATGTTCATCCACTCCCGCGTCCTCCAGCTTCTCCCGCAACAGCGCCGGTCTGATGGTGTTGAAAGTGCTGGAGAAGTGGAGAAGAACATGACCCTCACAGCATTCCCACCGGGCTCCAGGTGGGTGAGCGCCCGTTGCAGCAGGTAGATAACAGGGTCCTCTACTCCAATGTTGGGCCTGTAGGCAAACTGCGGCGGGTCCAGGGTGGAGCTCACCACTAGGGATGGGTATCGTTAAGGATTTATCGATACTACTACTCTTATCGATACTCCTTATCGATCCGGTACTTTAACGGTACTCTTATCGGTACTTTAACAGAAAAATATACTGTATATAGGTAGATTGAGACTACCGTATACGTAGGCATTAATCCTTGGTCTATATTATTTATTTATTACTCTACATTTCATTTCCACTTTGCGCATACACTTAATATATGGGAGTTAAAATACTTCACTTACATCGCTTTTAAAAAAAAATCATTATTATTATCTAGTAAATCAAGGCTGTTGGTTAGATTTGGCTGTAGCTCCAAATGAGTCCAAATGAAAACTTAGTGCAGTAAGATAATGAACTGTTTTCTGCCTCTCAGCTTGTGTCCAGCGGGTCGACACCGGCTCGCGCTGACGTGTGAGCGCGCACGCATATACACGTACATGCCACTGTGTACGCCGTTTGTGGAAAAATAGACTCCACCCGAAACTCTTTAGTTTGGGTATTTGTGAAAGAAGAAAAGTGCGAGTGGCTCGTCTGTCTGTTCAATACGAAGTCGTTACGTTTCGCTTTTTTACCGCGGGTTAGCGGTAGCAGCTCGTAACACCGCGTGTCTTTTCCGTGCGCACCTGTCTCGCTGCACACGGCTGTGGAGGGGAGACAGGGCAGTGGCAGAGCGCAGGGGTGGCACCCTGCACTTTCGTGTGGGGTAGCGGGGATGAAACAGATCCGATGCATCGAACGCATCCATGAGGGCGGAGTGATTATTTGAGCGCAGCAGCCCCGTTAAGAAGACCGTTAAGGCTGGAGCTTATCGGTCCGGGTGGACCGACACACGTGGCCCCGGGGCCGTTATGATACCGGGGTTCGGTACCCATCCCTACTCACCACAGAGCGGAGGTGGGTGAGGGTGTAACAATATCCTGTGGTCTATTGTTTGTCCATAATAACCATGGTCACGTTTGGAGGAAAAGCCTGAGACACCATCCCAACTGTGAAATACAGGGGGGGCAGCATCATGCTGTGGGGTTGTTTTGCTGTGGGAGGGACTGGTGCTCTTCACTAAATAGATGACATCATGAAGAAAGAACACTATGTGGAAATATTGGAGCAACATCTCAAGACATCAGCCAGGAAGTTAAAGAGGAACTAAAGGGCAAGACAGAGGCTTAACTCCACCCACTCCCAAAATTCAAAAAACTCCGCGAAAGAGGCGTGCCGGGAGGCCTTGGGGGAGACGGGGGGGGGGGTTGGGGGGGCGATGTCTGGGGCTGTCAGTGACAGCGGCCTGCTTGCAAGCGATCGCTTGTAGCTGCACAACTCGCTCGCTCGCTATGAATCCAACTCCAACTCGCTACGGAGGCGTATGCGGGAGGGAGTGTGGGTTATATACGGCTGCAGTGATGACGTTCTCTGGTACCGTGACGTTGCATGGGTAAGGTCATTGGCCAATCACATAATTCCACTTTGGTTGAATGTTTCTAACCTAAAGAGGGCAGTAACCGCTCAGTTTTGGACCCAAAAGAGGGGTTTTGAACTAATTTTGCACAAAATGTCAAAATATTGACTGGGACATGTAGACAACTCTACTTGACACCCATTTAGGCAGCTTATCAGTAAAAAAAAGTGGATTTGGGGTTTAGTTGCACTTTAAAGGGACTACACGGAGTTAAAAAATGTTTTAAAAAATTATTTTCCTCCCCTTACATGTTCCAGCAAAGTCCTAATGTGTAGAATATTATGAGCCCAGACCTGTTGACCACAACTGCCTCTAAAATCCTGCACTGTCACTCAAAAAGGTGCTCATTCGGGTCCCAAGTGCCGTCATGCACGAGCTTAATATGGAGACTGCAGTCTCAAAGGCAATGCTACCAAATTAATGAAATGTATGTAAACTTTGGCTTTGTAAAAAGTAATGTAAAGCTGTGTAGGAAATTCTATCTCTCATTCGTCTGACATTTAGCAAATAGAAATATTTTCTTAAAAGTCTAATTGACCTAAAAAGTAAATTAATAATAAAGTAATAAAGTAAATGTGTCTTTTTATAAAGGGTATGTAAACATCTGGTTCCTACTGTAGATAACCAATTTGGGGCCCTAAAACACTAATACGGTTCATTTCGAATTGTAAATTAGGTGTGACATGCCTTCAAATACTTATATACTGTTTTGTGTGTTGCTTTAAAACCCTGGGGGTTCATTTCCCAAGCGTTTGCTCATGTGCAAAACCAGTAAAACGTGCAAAAGTGGATCAGCAGGACAGTCATTATTCCCTCACATGTGATCCTCTCATTTACATTTAGGGGAGATGGGGTATGGTGTTAACACCACCAATTCCACCATTTAGGGGTAAGATAGGAGTCAAAGATCATATCAGTGTTTACCAATTTTCTCCCTGATTCCACATGGTGATTGTCAAGGCTGGAAACCGGTGCATGCAGATTTTATGAAGAAAAAAATGATTTTGAGGTTAAAAAAAAGTAAATTTTTTGACCAGGACTATATATTTGGTTTTGTGCTTATAAAATTGCACATAATATGATTTACATTAGATTAAATTGTAGATGCTTGTAGAGCTAGCTAAACAATGGCTGAGGATGGTTGTAACACAATAATCCCCTATATACAGTTAATAACACTTACTTGATTTGAATACTTTTACAGAATGCCAAGACAGTGGAAAAGAAAGACTGACAGATTTGTGCCAGCTAATGTTTTTTTAAGCATCTGATGAGGTCAGAGAGAAGGGAAGGTCAGATCAGTTGCAAAGGCACATGGGATCTGCCATGTAAAACAGTGATCATCCCAGTGTAGGTCACACTGAAGAGTCAACAGAGTTTTCTCTGAGGTGCAGGAGGAAGTGTTGGCTGATTATTTGACTCAGACAGCAGACCTGTATTATGGACTGACTCCACGTGAGGTAAGTATATGACAGCTTAGAGAGAGAGAGACATTGTTCTGGATTGTTCTTTTATTGAAATAAACCTCTATTTGAAGCATATCATATGACGTGACCTCCGTTAGGGTTAGGAGGTGTAGCGGTTCAGCTGTTTTGTGACCGGACCAGTGATTGAGTGACGTTAGTCTTTATGTGTCCACCAGAGGGAGACATAACCAAACAACTAACAGTGGGGACGGGACGTTTTCACTCGATTATGGTCTATACTCACACGTAAAGGCGACTAGATTGACCCAGCACTGCTTTTTCTTCTGATGTAACCTCTTAACCCCCGCCTTAACCGAGTGCATTTTCCTCCAGTTCTGCTTGGCCCGAATCGGTAAGGTCAAACAAAGCCTTTAGGCCAGTGTAACCACTCATTTCAAAGCTAAGACCTACAAAACTCATCTAAATGTATGTTGTCGTCACTTTTTTGTTGGGTTTTCATCACATTTTTGCCACATTTTTATCGCCTTTTGCCCCTTTTTTGCTTTTCTTTTTCGCTTTTGTGGCTTTTTTGTCAAATTTTTTGTCACTTTTTCCATCGCTTTTTTTGGTCACGTTTTTGTCGCTCTTTTGTTGCATTTTCGTCTCATGTTTGTTGCTATTTTGAGAGTTTTTTTTTTTATTTAGAAGCTTTTAGATTTGGGTAAAGCCAAACTGGAGAAAACATAATTTGTGGCATGATGTGGTTAACATCTGCAGTTATATCGTGTAACTTTGATTGATAAATAACCTTTTGTTTAACTGCGGCCCATTTCAGACCCCTGGGGTAGTGGTCAGAACTGCTCTGGCCTCAGTGTTGTGGCTCTCATTTCTTGAAATTTGCTGAATGTCTCTCTGTCTTGTCAAATAACGCATATGGGAGAGCGGGGAGGGTTGTGGCGTGGGGAGCGCTGGGTCGCTCAGTGTTTTTAAGCTAATAAGGGAGACCAGGCTAAACTGAGAGGTCATGGTCTCAGAGTGTGATGTCACTAACAGTTCAGAAGAAAACCAGAGCTAAAAAAAAAAAAAACCTGAAACATACAATTTTTGGTTGTCAAGTGAGTGTCAGCTTTCCTCCTGAAGAACTTAACTTTCATTCCTCATCATTTCCAGGATGAACCGTCTTAATCATTGACTAAATGCCATGTGTGCTTTGGCGTTGGGCCACACAGAAGGCATTGATGTCCCAAGCCTTTCAACCTTGACCCCTGGTATACATGTTTTGGTGAGGAGTGACTGTAGAAGTGGTAGACAATCTGTTATTGTGTATCTTCTGTTTTATAGGCCTTATTAAAACTTCCAGAGACTGTTGTTCTCTTGCTGTTCATCTTTCTCTGTAAGAGGGACTGACAGATCTGATCCATCTGTTATGTTTCCTGTAGATCTTAGTGGTTATTTTTACTTGTGACCTGCCTTGGAAGTACAGATGTAAATTAGCAGATTTGCTATAATCTGGCACATTTACAATTGTACATGTACAACTTGTATATGATTGTTCATTAATGAGTGTTGTCCCGATCAAATAAATAAATAAAAATCAGCTTCAGTAACAACCAACACTACGGTTTTCAGGTTTTTGTTTAAAAAATACAGTTTTATATGTGAAGGACCTGCTTCAGTTTCAAAATATTCAAACCATATTAACAATAAATATTATATAAGATATCAATCATCCTGTGATAGATAAATATTAGTGCGTCAGTCCTTCAGAGTAGCGATCCAACCCTCCCCTTGGACCATCCCAACCCTCCGTATGGGCCGTCCCAACCATCCCCATCGGCCGTCCCAACCTTCCCCTTGGACAGTCCCAACCCTCCCCTTGGGCCGTCCCAACCCTCTCCTTGGGCCGTCCCAACCATCCCCATGGCCGTCCCAACCTTCCACTTGGACAGTCCCAACCCTCCCCTTGGGCCGTCCCAACCCTCTCCTTGGGCCGTCCAACCCTCCTTGGACCGTCCCAACCAACCATCCCCATGGGCCGTCCCAACCTTCCCCTTGGACAGTCCCAACCCTCCCCTTGGACAGTCTCAACCCTCCCCTTGGGGGTCCCAACCTTCCCCATGGGCCGTCCCAACCTTCCCCTTGGACAGTCTCAACCCTCCCTTGGGGGGTCCCAACCTTCCCCATGGGCCGTCCCAACCCTCCACTTGGACAGTCCCAACCCTCCCCTTGGACAGTCCCAACCCTCCACTTGGACAGTCCCAACCCTCCACTTGGACAGTCCCAACCCTCCACTTGGACAGTCCCAACCTTCCCCTTGGACAGTCCCAACCCTCCACTTGGACAGTCCCAACCTTCCCCTTGGACAGTCCCAACCCTCCCCTTGGGCCATCCCAACCCTCCACTTGGACAGTCCCAACCCTCCACTTGGACAGTCCCAACCCTCCACTTGGACAGTCCCAACCTTCCCTTGGACAGTCCCAACCCTCCACTTGGACAGTCCCAACCTTCCCCTTGGACAGTCCCAACCCTCCCCTTGGGCCATCCCAACCCTCCCTTGGACAGTCCCAACCTTCCCCTTGGACAGTCCCAACCCTCCCCTTGGGCCATCCAACCCTCCCTTGGACAGTCCCAACCTTCCCTTGGACAGTCCCAACCCTCCACTTGGGCCATCCCAACCCTCCCCTTGGACAGTCCCAACCTTCCCTTGGGCCATCCCAACCCTCCCCTTGGACAGTCCCAACCTTCCCCTTGGACAGTCCCAACCTCCCCTTGGACAGTCCCAACCCTCCACTTGGACAGTCCCAACCTTCCCCTTGGACAGTCCCAACCCTCCACTTGGACAGTCCCAACCTTCCCCTTGGACAGTCCCAACCCTCCACATGGACAGTCCCAACCTTCCCCTTGGACAGTCCCAACCTTCCCCTTGGACAATGAAAATTGGTTCATGTGTTAATCTCATTATATGCATTTTAAAGACATTTATATAGCCTATATATAGGGTGCATATTGTTTATGTTAGAAAAAATGTGGGCCGTCCCAACACTCCCCTTGGACTGTCTCAACCCTCCACTTGGGCCGTTTGGGAATAAGGCTAAGAAACGTCTGAATGTTCAGTTTTGATTTGTTTTCCCTCTGACTGCAGACAGCAGGATAATTAGGCCGATTTTAGCCACAATTCTCCCCTTCCGACAATCTTAAGGATGCTTATCAGATATCCTGCCGTATGCGGAAGGACGTTTGGAACGCTCCAATCTCAAATCGAGGATATTGTACATGTTGTGTGGTGTCCCCCCGAGGACAAACAGCCTGTGGACTGTGACGTGTAGCCAATCAGAAAGCGAGGTGACGAGGCAGCGAGGAAACACAAACTACAAACTATGGCCACTGCCTCTTTTTCGTCCGCCATGTTTATTTACTCTGAAGTCACGTTTGATCTCGAGATGTTTTGCGAGATTTCCCGTCTGACCTGGGAATGTTTGTGAGTGAAAGGGTTTGTGTGTGACGTGTTGATTTTACCGTACGACTAAAACTGTTAGACACGTGATTTTTTTTATCGCCATGTGTGGGATCTTTAAAATCTGCCGACAATTTTAAAATCTTCCCGTGTGAACCAGGCTTAATGTAAAGATTTTAAGATTTGTCAACTTATGAAAACATCAAATGAAATCTTGCGACACATTTCTCCCTCATATTGATTCCAGAGAACATTTCAGTGTGATCCCTCCTCACCTGCAGCTTCTCGCCTTAAGCGCTTCGTGCCTCGGTCCAGCTGCTGTTTGCCTGCGGTTAAACATTAGCCCCAGTGTACTCTGTCGCCTGGCAACCGGCGAGGACAACCTGGCAACCTCTTCACTGTCTCCCAGGGACAGGGCCGTGGACAGGTGTGAGGACAGATGCTGAACTCTATGAACAGACAGAAGGGAAGATCTTTACCAACTTTTCTGACCTTAATTAGAAAAGCATGGTCAAAATCTTTATGGACAGTATACAAACACATATATTAAAGTCATTGTTTCTCCTGATAGCCCTGACAGCGTGAACTGGTACCCTGGACAGTGACTCACTTCACTGATATTAACTCTATACCTGCCAGTCCTTTCCCCCAACCTGCCAGGGTTTCTGCCCATTTTCAATCTTCACAGAAAATGTTGTATAACTCTGATATCCACACGCTGAGTACAGAAACAAAGATCTAAGTATCTAATCATCAAATGAACAACTGTAGTTTTCATGAAAAACAGTCCATTTTAGACCAAAGATGGTGAAAATCACACTTTTGTAAAACAGTTTTGTTAAGCATTACGTTTTGAAGGAGATGGTCCATGGAATGGAGATGGAGTAAAGTGCTGCCTTGACTCACCAGAGGGTTATACTATGAAGCTGGTTGAACTTGACCTGGATTAGTTCCTCTGGATCAGTGGTAAACGTAACCACTGGTCTCAGCTTAGCGCTTTTCCACCTACATTATAGGCACTCAAAGCACTTTACAGCTAGGAACCATGTCACCCACTCACTCTCTCATTCATACACCAATGTGCGCAGACACTGGAGGCAAGGGGGCCGACGTGTCTTGCCCAAGGACACAAAGACACCTTCAGGATTCGAAGCCCCGACCTTCCGATCATGAAACGACCCGCTCTACCAACTGAGCCACTGTCGCCCCAGTGGTTCTACAAAGCTCATTATCAGTTTAGTTCACCCTGGGTTTCTTTGAGGATTTGTGAGCGGGTTCATGTAAATCACAGAAGAGGCATAGCTCATCTGAATATCAAAATCCATCAGTAAACTCATGAGGAATATTCTACAGCGCCATGAACCGAGCAGCTCATCAGGGGAATGTTCACATTTGCTAACAATCTTTATTACAACTTTAATGCAATACTTGTAGTATTACAGACGAGAAATATCATGTCGTGATCTACAATCCGTGAAGCAGCGGTTAGCACTCGTGCTTCACAGTTAGAAGGTTCCCTGGCTAGACGTGGTCTTTCTGTAGAGTTTGCAAGTTCTCCCCGTGTCTGCGTAGGTTTCCTCCGGTTTATCCCCCACACCGGTGAGTGGTTGGTGGTGGTCAGAGGGACTGATGGCACAGACTAGTGGCTTTGCTTCTGTCAGTCTACCCCAGGGCAGCTGTGGCTACAAAAGAAGCATACCACCACTGAGTATGGAGTGAATGAATAGCGACTACAGTGTGGAGCTTTGAGAAACTTGGTAACACAGGCTCCAAGACCCAGAGGCGTGTAGGTTGGGTCACAGCTGACCCTTCTCACCCTGGACACGGACCCTCTCCCCTCCAAGTACTTTGGATAACCTTTTTTAATAAAAAATTTTCATCAGAATAAAATGGGACGTTCTGGTCATCGCTACGGCAACACCGTGAAAAATATGGCATGGGTGTGTTTGACTTTTCTGATCGGAACGACCAAATAGAATTTTTTCAAAAACTAAAATTTGTACTCTCCATATATTTCCTATAGGGGCGCTGTCGCGCCCAATTTGAAATTTTGCCAAATGAAAGTGTTTAGGACTGAGACTTTAACAACTGATAACAAAATGAGCGAAATCGGGCTCCATATGTGCGAATGGGAGCCATTTTTTGTTTGCGAAAAATCTCAAAATACTTCGCCGCATAAAAACCGTAAAACTTAGAAACGTAATTTGGATAACTTTTAAAGTTCTACTTCTTAAGATTATTTTCCACCCAAAATTAGGTCGTTCTGATAAACGCTCTAGGAGGAGATAGATTTTGTACGAAGTGAAAAATAAAGGCGGATTCCCGCTTCGTGGGCTGTCATCCAAAATGGCCGACACCCAATATGGCGGACGGCGTTGCCGTAATAATATTTTTTGCTCAACTTGTCATGATGCACGTCTGTACCGATTTTTATGATTCTACGACAAACTTCATTTTTGCCTGAGTCCTATCTCGCAATGTTAAAAAAACTGAGGTGAAAACAATGTTCTTGCTTACGCAGGTACCATAAACTATCTATTTTCGGAAAGCGTTCATTCATCAGGCAAAACGGAAAACAGTCATCAGCAAATATAAGGTTAAATGCCCTAACAGAAAGTTAGCGGCCTGCAGTGTCTCTGGAGCGGGGAGAGAGGAAGAAGAAAAGGCGCTGAGAGAGAGAGGGAGAGGGGAAAGACGTGTCTCCACCAATTCTGCGTCTTTGGGTTAAAAATACAGTCCAACACTATTGATCACTGATCATCAACTCGATTCTGCCCCGTACCCTTCACAAACAGCGCTGTGGGGAGGACGAGCCGCATAGTTTTTGGAGCAGAGAGCACGAACACTCTGCACAGACTCCGTGAGACTCCGCCCACCCTCTCCACCGCTCCTGCAGCATGAGCTGACACCGCGGCGCTCATTCAGTCTAAATGTAACGTGCCACTTTGTTTACCCAGTAACGATAACGGCGTTGTAACGACGAGGAGAGTAATGAATTAGATTACTCCGTTAATGAAAAAATAACGTCGTTACCTAACGCCGTTATTTTTTATTCCAAACACTGCTGACAGGCACTTCATACATATATGTATGTGCACGGGAGTGTTTGAGAGGAGGAGATTACAATTACATTACAATTACAAAGTTTGTTTCTGATACATGTGCACGTGCACGGAACGTGCATGACGAGAGGAGTGCGTTAGTGCATGTTTGAGAGGAAGTGAGTGCTTCACGCTCGTTTTGTGCGCTCTGCTCACTCTATACGATTACAAGAGCCCCTTCACCAGCCCTGATGGCGCTCGGGCCTAATAACTCAGACTCATGAATGTAATAACCTGCTCTATTGCAGCAGGTGGTATGGTCCAGACTCATATCTGCTGCTAACACTTCTACAAATCTGTTAATACGGCCCACTATGGTCCAGCATGGTCCGCTATAGTCCACTCTGGTCCACTATGGTCCGCCATGGTCCATTATCTGCTATAGTCCACAATGGTCCACTATCTGCTATGGTCCACTATAGTCCACTATCTGCTATGGTCCATTCTGGTCCACTCTGGTCCATTATGGTCCACTATCTGCTATGGTCCACTCTGGTCCATTATGGTCCACTATCTGCTATGGTCCACTCTGGTCCATTATGGTCCACTATCTGCTATGGTCCACTCTGGTCCATTATGGTCCACTCCTGCCTACAGAGCTGCCTGAGCACACAATGGTGGCGAGGTTTGTTTGGGCCAAAATGTAGGAACTGATGAGATGTACACTGGGCTTATTATCACAGAACCTGGGAGTTCAGTGTTGTATAGTAGAACATGTGCAGGGGTTCTGACATGGCTGATTCACATAACGTATCTGTACTGGGAGAATATGGCCTTCAAAAGAGTGGATGTTTCGTGTTTCCTAAAGTAGGTCTTTGGCTGCAGGGACGTGTTCGGTGACAGATGGCACCGCACTCTCAGCATATGGCCCACAGAGAGGGAGGGGGCAGGGGGAGGGGTCTGTGGAACCAGGGGCGGGGCTTGTATCTGTATATGTGTATAAAAGCCACTCACACACTCACACACACACCCACACGCACAAGAGCATCTCGGAGTCAGGTCAGCCTCAGGATTTATTTGAACCACGCGGACATGAGAGGACCCTGAACGCAGCGCGGCACAGACAGGTAAAAAGACATCTGGACATTTCACTTTGAGACGAGTTTATTTAGTGGCATTCGAGACACAAAGTGTAAAATGTAAACTATTGTTTCAACTTAAAAAATGATCATTAAACTCACAGCTGTAAGTTACAATACGAGAGCTTTAATTCAGTTAAACCTCTTTTAGACAGTTCAGCTCATTCAGAGTCTTAGGCTGGCGTAACTGAGTTGTCTGAAGTTAAAAAGTCATTTATATAAACTATCAAATGTCTTTCATGCAACTGTTTAAACCTCTTAACCCTGACACCTGAGCCGTCCACATTTACTCCTGTTTGGCAAATATGAGACGAAACAATACAGTGACAAAAAAGCTACAAAAGGCTAACAAAAAGTGATGAAAACGTGTCAAAAAAGCGACAAAACATGACAAAAATGCGAGGAAAATTGTGATGAAAACGCAACAGAAAAGTGACAGAAGAGAGATGATAAAAAACGTTTAAAAAAATCCATTTAGTAACTTTCAAATGACGCGTTACACTGGCCCATACGCTGTAACCTTTTAGATTTGGATAAAGCCGAACCGGAGAAAATGCGCTCGTTTAAGTTGAATCTAGAATGTATTTCATTGTAACTATTTTCAGTTCATTCAACAACTACAAGGTAAACGGTCACTTTCATACAGTCGCTCCTTAATGTCGAGCGTTTTAAAGGATCACGTTTTTCTGAGAGATTTTACTTTAAACATCTAACCCTGTCTGATTTATTAAGCTTTGAATTAAAAAAAACAAAAAAAAAACAAGGGGGCTCTTTCCATTATTTAGATTCTTGGTTATTATACAGTATATACATTAGACATGAAATGAAAGAAAACCTGTATCTTGTAGTTATTAGTGGGAAAGATGAGGGTAAATGTCCATTTGAGCTGGATTTCTTTGTGGTAAATCTGCCTGGAAAACAAATACTAAAACAGACTTTGTTAAGTACAGGGAGGTGCTTCTCTAAGCGGAGGAGATAAATCAGCGCTAATTCACAAAAAGTGGCTGCAAGCTTTTGAATAAACGTGTGATAGATAAAGAATGTGAAACATGTTTGGGGAAGAGCTTTAAAGAGAGCTTTAAAGGGATATTTCAGGATTTTTGACATAGGGCCTCATTTCCTAGTTATCCAGAGTGTTGTTGTTGTTGTTGTCTGGAGATATTTTTTTCTTAAATTCATGCAGTTCTTATATTTGAAGAGTCTAGTGGCGCTAGGCTAGTGCAAGGCTAAAGCATTTCTATGGTATCAGTTAGCCTGCATTAAAAACAGTCTGACCCACTCCACAGTGCACCTGAGGTAAATCACTTATAACACCAGACTAACCATATAAATGTCTGTGTTAATAGAATCATTTAAAATAACTTATATTTGAGCAGCATCAGCTTCGTGGCTGTAAGCTAACGCAGCGGCGGAGTGATCTGCGAGAAAATAGTCCCTCAAAATGCGGTAATTCATGTGATACAAGGTCAGTTATATTTCAAACATGATTCTATTAACACAGACATTTATATGGTTAGTCTGGTGTTATAAGTGATTTACCTCAGGTGCACTGTGGAGTGGGTCACACTGTTTTTAATGCAGGCTAACTGATACCATAGAAATGCTTTAGCCTTGCCCTAGCCTAGCGCCACTAGACTCTTCAAATATAAGAACTGCATGAATTTAAGAAAAAAATATCTCCAGACATCAACAACACTCTGGATAACTAGGAAATGAGGCCCAATGAAAAAAATCCTGAAATATCCCTTTAATACTAGAAACACGACGGAAACAAGACAGATTAGAACTCCCGACACGACACGGCTTTAAAGCAGTCCGATAAGAATCTGATGGTTTTAAATTGTAGACTTTACTTTGAAACTATTCTACAGAGATACTATCGTGACACAAAAACCGACATACTACAAATAAATGTCATTCTGATCTATTTTAAAAACTCAAAATGATGATGATTCTCAGAGCGAGAGGGGAAAAAGAGAGAAGTGTTGACTCTTTGGAGCATCGGTTAAATAAACAGTTAGCAGCGGGCTTCATTTTTCTCCAGTTACCTGTTTGACGTGTTCAGTTTTCTGTGTCACACGTTGGACCTTTCTGTTCTTCTTTACGTCGGGATCGCTGTCAATAGATTTAGAAAATGATGACAACGAATCAATGGGAACATGTGGAAACAACACAGCTGAAGGTTGTTTCTTTACAGACGGACAGAAACTGATTCGATCGTTTTACACTAAAATATCTACCCCAGGGTGAGGGAAAGTGTCTGACCACAGGGTTTGAAGAGGACAGTTTTAGGTCGTGGTCGATACAAAGAAACAGAACAGACTCAGTCCTGTGTGTGCAGACCAACCAGTGTTCATCTTAACCACATTTAGTTTTAGTCATTCTCTTAAATGTTAATCTAGTTTTAGTCGACTGAAATGGCATGTAAACTTAGTCGACTGACTCTAAAATGAGTGTAGTAATATATTCTAATCATTATGTAATCAAGATCCTCTGCTTTAAGTGATCTGAGGCTCTTTTTCAAACTGTGATTGGAAGTAGGCTGGGCGATATGGACCAAAAGTCATATCCCAATATATTTTGGTTGAATATCAATATATGATATATATCCCGATATTTCTTCTGCGAAGTGAGAGCTGGGGAAATGAAATGTTAAGTCAAAGCCAAATACGAGTAGTTTTATTGAAAACTCTCTATGAAATGTAAACATTAACACTGTGTAACTGTATAAAGCTCTGTAAGGTGCACATTTAAATAAAAAAAAAAACATCTGAAATAAAAATAGCCTAGAAAATAAAATAGGTCAGTCTTTTTCCTGAGGGCAGCATTTAAATATTAAGAGATAACAAAATAAAGTGCTCAGTTTAAGAATAAGATACACTTTTTTTTTTTAAATCAGCTTGAGATTACGTGTTTCTTGTTAACTTAATAGCTTATCTGAATTTGAAATATCCTGATATACAAGATATGGTCTAATTCCATATCTCATTTAAAAATATATCGATATATCTTAAATATCGATATATCGCCCAGCCCTAATTGGAAGTTCAGATGATTTTAGTCTCTTCTTTTCATTTTGATTCAGTCACATTTTAGTCCCAGCCTTAGTCTCATAAACAACTCTTCATTTAGTTTTGGTCTCATTTTAGTCACATATTACTTTGACCACAATGATATTTTAGTCGACGAAATAAACACTAACAATCTTATATTGTGTTAAGAGTTTCTCAGCATTGTAAGTCTATAATTTAGGTCTGTTCTGTTTAGTGCACAGGCCCCGCCCACTCTTTCTATTGGTCCTTGTTTATCAGGATCTGTGTTAGAGACAGGTGACTTCAACCAATCACAGTGTGATCATCACACTAAATCATCATACAACACTTTTCCGTTTGCCCCACCAAAAGGATTAAGCAGAGTTTAGATTTAGGAAAGTTGTTATGTTTAGACCTGTCGATAAGGTTCTCACACTTCAAAAACAGTTAATGGGTAACGGCTAATTCACTAATTGTTTACTGAACAACAACAAAAACAGAAAAAAATGTTTATTTAAACATTTTGACAGTTCTTAATGTTTCAAAATTCAATGTTCCCAACGACAGAGTTACGGAATTTGGATCAAAATGGTCCTGAGAGGAAAATGAGTAAACAGAAGAGTTTTTATGTTTCAAATGTTAAAACAAAAGTCTGCCATGTCACTGTCTATCTTAAGACCACTCTGTGTCAGTCATTAAAGTGTGACCAAAGTGTTTTTGTAGAGTGGACTGTATGTGTGCAGTGTGTGCCGGAGAGTTTCAGCACCACCGGCCCCGGACAGCGACACTCACAGAAATAACTGAACACCAAACTCAAACTGAAGTGAATTGTGTGACCAAATATAGAATAAGAAACATGTCCTGTTTCTGCTTCTCCACCACCTCTGAGTGCCTTTACATGTGTTTGTGATACTTACAGTACTTTAACGATACTTTGTTTTCGATACTGATACCTGAACGATTATTTTTAAATTAAACCTATACTAAAATATTTTTCCTATAGAATCATAAAACAGATTAATAATGTTAATTCATTTATTTTCCTTCCATTGAACTTCTTTCACATTTGTATCATTTATTTGAGATGAAACAACCAAGAAACTTCCTTTAACGACACAACAGCAGAAAAAACGCATTTTCCTCCATTTGTAACCAATTTTATTAACCAAGTTTATTTTCCCAATTTATAGCTTTTCTTAAATCCGCTTTTTCCTCAAAAGTTTTTGACGTTTTTATCCAATTTTCCCAATTGTTTTCCACTTTTTCCCATTTTTTCAAAATTTCCCCAAATGTTCTCAGTTTTTCCATTTCCCCCCAACTTTCCCCATTGTGACGGCGTTACAGAATTTGGTACAAAATGGCCCTGAGAGGAAAACAAGTCAACAGAAGAGTTTTTATGTTTTTCAAACGTTTGTTTTGCCAAATGACCTCCTCCTCCATATTATTACTGCACTGGCTTAGCTACAAAGTGGTTTGTGAGTTTCAGCACCACGTGCCCTGGACAGCGACACTCACACAGAAATGACTGAACACCAAACTCAAACCTAAATGAATTGTGCGACCAACAGTAGAATAAAGAAACCTCCTATCACATACTTAAAGGGATATTTCAGGATTTTTGACATTGGGCCTCATTTCCTAGTTATCCAGAGTGTTGTTGATGTCTGGAGATATTTTTTTCTTAAATTCATGCAAGTGATTTACCTCAGGTGCACTGTGGAGTGGGTCAGACTGTTTTTAATGCAGGCTAACTGATACCATAGAAATGCTTTAGCCTTGCCCTAGCCTAGCGCTACTAAGCTCTTCAAATATAAGAACTGCATGAATTTAAGAAAAACATATATCTAGACATCAACAACACTCTGGATAACTAGGAAATGAGGCCGTATGTAAGTATTTAGACTTTTGGGGGATCTGTGGTGTTTTTGGTGAGAAGGCGAGACACTACAGGTGGATAGGGAAACTTTTTAAATGTGGAGATATTCATTTGAAACTTCTGCTGTGGATTATTGACATAAAAATCAGGAAAAAAATGTATTGTAAGTTTTTAGTCATTTATGTTGTCATGTGAAAAATAAGGCGTTTTATGTCTTCAAATGCCTAAAATTTCCGACATTTTCAGCCACAAAATCTGAATAAGTCGTAGTAGTAGAAAATGTATTGTCCCCATGAGGAAATTCATTTCGTTCCACTCGTCTCCACTTTAGTCGCTCCTGCAGACTCCACACTTTACAGGCTCCGACTATAGCCCATAAAATAAATCCATAACTTAAAGGAACAGGCCAGCGTTTTTCCATACTGAGATATGTTCTTACCTGAGCTTAGACGAGTTGATGCGTACCTGTGTGGTCTTTGTGCATGTGCTCAGTCATGCAAAAAGACCAGAGATGTTGTTAGCATTTGGCCTCTCCCAATGTATTCCTATGGCTCCAAACGGGGTTGAAGTTAGAAGCGACCACACTCTTCCACAGGCACAAAGACTAAACCTGGCTCTGTGTACTGACCCATGTTGTGACCCGTGCACTGACCCGTGTACTGACCCGTGCACTGACCCGTGTACTGACCCGCGCAGGTGAGAAGATGACGCGCTCAGTGCAGGACGAGTGTGAGGAGGTGTGCAGCCCGGAGCTGGAGAACCCCGAGGAGCACATGGAGGAACTGGCCGAGGAGCAGAGAGAGGAGCCCCGAGACGACACGGACAGCGAGGACGACCAGGACGACCAGGACGAGGAGGAGCAGGAGGAGGATGAGGAGGAGGCGGGAGGAGGGGAGGAGCAGCCCAAACGCAGAGGGCCCAAGAAGAAGAAGATGACCAAGGCGCGGATGCAGAGGTATGAACACGGCACACCGCTGCATCCATTACCTAAGCATGTTTGAATGTTAAAAACAGCTATGGAAATGAATCAGGTCTAATGTTCTTCATTTAATGCCCCGCGGAAACCCTGGCCTGTTCAAACCTTAGATTAGCTCTCGATGTGGTTCATTAAATTGAAAATGTGTGCGTCATTTCAAATTGTGCTATTGGGGAACCTATTTCAGAGCGATCTCACCGCTCACTGTGGCTCTCCCCGCAGGTTCAAGGTCCGGCGGATGAAGGCCAACGCGCGGGAGAGGAACCGCATGCACGGCTTGAACGACGCGCTGGAGAGCCTGAGGAAGGTGGTGCCCTGCTACTCCAAAACCCAGAAACTGTCCAAGATCGAGACCCTGCGCCTGGCCAAGAACTACATCTGGGCCCTGAGCGAGATCCTGCGCTCCGGCAAGGCCCCGGACCTCATGAGCTTCGTACATGCGCTGTGCAAAGGTACATTACATTCCAACATTTGATTTTTACATGTGGAGCAGCGGTCCCCAACCTCTTTCCTTCTCGGGTCCTGTGATTATTTTTTACGCATCTACAGTAGGGCTGAACGATAAATCGCATTTACAATTTTATCGCGATATTTCACAACGCGATCTCAAAACCGCAGAGGCACGCGCTTTCGGCCCATGCAGCTGATTGGCCGCGGCCCATATTAGTGAATGTAGCGGCGAGAGACGCCCCCGACGTCTGCTCTGGGCTCCACTGCGAGCTTTTGTTTACGTCTCAGTCTGCTTAGGGTGCGCGGTAGATCGTGGATGTGCTGTGAACATATCAGCGTTTATAAAGCAGCAGAAGGACTATTGCTTTTTCCTCCGTTAGCATTGCGTTAGCTGCAGCGCTAATCCCTCTGATGCACTGATCACAGAAACTCTCCTCCGGATTCACACGTCTGTGCCTCCACAGAGATGAAGGTGAGCCTGTGCTGCTTGTTAAGAGTAAAGAGCCCTTTGCGGCTCACTTTTGGAGGCTTATGTTTGGAAATGTTTTGGATAAAGATAAGAACTTATCTCACAACCACTGACTAATACACAAGAGCAAATAGCAAGAAATGATTTGGGCTATTTACAAAAAAAAAAAATTCAGAAGAAACTTATTGTAAATTATTTAAATGGCTATGTGGACTATTTTGAATTATATTCCATGTGATTATAAAGGACTTAAGAGTCAGTTGTAAATATTTCATTGTATTGCAACAAAAAGTTATTAGCGGAAAATCGCAATAAAATCGAAATCGCAATATTGATTGAAAAAAATTGCAATATTGATTTTTGGCAAAATTGTTCAGCCCTACTCTACAGTAGATCTACAGATATGAATGTGTGTTTGGGTGGTTCACCATGTACCACCCAGTCCAGAGAACACATCACCCCCGTCCTCCAACAGCTGCACTGGCTCCCCGTTCAATATCAATACAAGCTCCTCCTCCTCACCTACAAGCCCCTCCATAACCTGGCCCCGCCCTACCTCTCTGAGCTCCTGCAACAACACCAGCCCACCCGCCACCTCCGCTCAGCCGGCACCAACTGCCTCACCTCCATCATCCGCACTAACCGCCGGACCCTGGGGGACCGAGCCTTTGCCATCGCCGCCCCCACCCTCTGGAAGTCACTCCCACAGCCCATTAGAAACTCTGACTCACTACCTACCTTCAAATCAGTACTCAAAACCCACCTGTTCAAACTAGCTCAAACCCCTTTTTTGTTTTGTTTATTCCCCATGTAAAGTGTCTTTGAGTGTCCAAAAAAGCGCTATACAAGTTTGATGTATTATTATTATTAAGTACACGTTTTTCAGATTTTGCCAAATCACATTTTGCATAATTCCTATCAACATTTTGAACATCTGTTCCAAAAACTGAGCCAATGAGACTCCAATAAAGGGTGACACACTATTTCACTATTTTCATTGCTCTAGGCCTGTGTAACTTTGGCAACTGGAACGATCCAAAGATAAATAGGTCATGAATAATCTTTCCCAGTCTCCTGTACATGTAAGACATTTGTAAGAACAATAGAACAGTTACAATACTAGATTCGATACTTTATCTCTGTGTCTGTGCATAATGCGGAGCTAAAACTACTTCTGGTCTCCATTTGGTTTTGTTGAGAGCATTTCAAGAGGGCAACGCCTCTCTCTGTCTGTCGTTGATGTGCTTCAAAGAATGAACTCTTTGTCTCAGATTCTCCTCTGTTAGAACAGACCTCACATCATCAGGGTTATCCTCCTGCCAGTTCATTTGTCCTATCCAGAGAGTATCCATCATAGAGAAGCTAAATCACGGACTGGACTGTTTGTTTTTCTTTTGTTGATAAAGTTGAGGATGTTTTGCTTCTAGCCACAGAGGCTTCTTCTTAGCTCCTTTGGTCAGAAAAGACACTTTTACCAAAACCGGAGCCGTCTAAATAAGACTCAGGCTTCTCTCAGGAGGAGGGAACCTAAAGCAGGCCTTCCTACCCGCTTTAGGTACTCAAAGCACTTTACAGCAAGGATCCACTCTCTCATTCATACACCAATGTACGCAGACACTGGAGGGAAGGAGAGGGGAAGTGTCTTGCCCAAGGACACAATGACAGTGTGCACCTGCGGGTTTCGAACCGCAGATCCTCCAATCCCAAGACGACCTGCCCTGCTCTCTGCACCACTGTTGCCCCCGAGAGCAGAGGAGACTCGGTCATTCTTCTGTATTTAAGCACACGCATCGAGTCTAAACATGTTATCATCCTTCATTTCCCTCATGGAGGGATCCGTGTATATAGGAATGATCACGGCCGGCCTGACGTTAACAACGTTAACAATGTGAAAAAGTGCCACCACATTTTTGGTACAAATGCTCAGAATCCCAATTGGAACAAGACAAAAAGCTGGCAAAATGAAATAGGTTGAGATAAGAGTTATAAATAGAGTGTGACAAAATAAATCCGCCATTCTGTGGAGAATTGCTGATAGAAAAAACAATATTAAAAGAAAGAAGAGAAACAATGCACAGGTACATTTAGGGCTGGGCGATAAATCAAATTAATTCGATTAATTCATTTAAAAACAGACGATGTGGAAAATGGCAAAATCGTAAAATCGTATCCGCCGCTCCATGTCCACCCCACGTGCGCCGCGCGGCCAATTCAGCAGTGTGTCAGACGCTTCATAGCGCCTGTTTTCAGAAATGATGCCAGTGGAGAACCCAGTGACTTTCTGACGATCTCTGCTGCTTTACAAAGGCCGGTGTTTTCGTTGTGCGCGATGGAGTTTTCTTCGCTAAAACGCAGTGTCCCCCCGGTCTGATCCTCTGCCCTGCTCCCACTCAGAGCGGAGACATGGCGGAGACACAGCAGCAGTGGCACCATGTAGCTCCGCCCCTTTCCCCTTGAGTCTCCATGGAGACGGATGTCAATTACAGCTGAGCTTTACTTTACAGACACGGAATATTTAAAACAGAACTAACAATTTTTAATGGGCCAAGTTGTGGGCTATATTTGAAATCTAAATATTAATGTAGAGGACTTATTTTTTCATATGAAAGATCAGGAGATCTTTTTAAGTTTATTTCCAATTTGCCTGATGAAGTTCTCAAGACCGAAACGTTGACCTAATCCTAATAAACTATTTTTGCAAGGTTGGCAGTGTGCGGGAACTATTATTTTTTACTTAAGTTTATTTCCAATAAAATCGATTTAAAATCGTAATCGTCCAAACTGAGTAAAGAATCGAGATTTTATTTTTGGCCATATCGCCCAGCCCTAGGTACATTATGCTTCACTCTTTTTAGACGTTTTCTCTCAGACCAGGAGCTAGCACATAAAACACACAAATAAAGTCAGGTCAAAATCAGGTCCTAATGAATGTTTTTTTCACAGCAGATTGTCCACTTGAAGCAAAAAACGGCATTTAAAGCTGGTGTTAGCATGTAGCATGAAGCTAACGTTAGGATTGTGGTTAGCTGTTATTTTTGTATTTATGTTGAACCACTTCTGTCACATTATATAGCAGACAATATCTTCATAATTCAGCTTTTGTCAGAGTAACGGTGGAGAAATGGGTGAAAGAGTACTTCTTTTCCCTCTTTGTTTTCCCCTCGGCTGCTTGGAACGTGACCATATATGGGCGAGACAGACGATACAGAGATGTGGTCTGTATCTATAGGTGGGGTCCACATGATTACATTCCAAAAAGCTTCTTCTGGGTTCAGGTTTTCCATTTTAAGTGACGTCATTGGAGAGCAGCTCACTGTTTTACTCACATGGCACACAACATTACATTGACCAAGTGACTCGGAATGACAGTTAT
Source organism: Neogobius melanostomus (assembly GCA_007210695.1). Lineage (NCBI taxonomy): Eukaryota > Metazoa > Chordata > Actinopteri > Gobiiformes > Gobiidae > Neogobius > Neogobius melanostomus. The sequence goes on from VHKM01001093.1 coordinate 230,619, forward strand.
AGTAAAGACCCTTCAATCCAACGTTCCTCATGGGACAATAAAGTACGCCTTTATACCTTTATACTTTGACCAGTAAAGAAGATGTAAATGATTTAAATCCACTAGTGTAGTTTCATTTAGTCAGAGTCATCTTTTACGTTGAAATTATCAGGCTGAATTACAACAAATAGTTTCTCCCATGTTTGTCCTCAGCTAACCTGTCCACTGTCCCCCAGATCTGTCCCAGCCCTCAGCTAACCTGTCCACTGTCCCCCAGATCTGTCCCAGCCCTCAGCTAACCTGTCCACTGTCCCCCAGATCTGTCCCAGCCCACCACTAACCTGGTGGCAGGCTGTCTGCAGCTGAACCCGCGCACCTTCCTCCCGGAGCAGAGCGGCGAGCTGCCCCCGCACCTGGCCCCGGGGCCCGCCTACACCGGGGCCTTCTCCTACCAGAGCCCCGGCCTGACCCCCGGACTGCCCAGCCCCCCTACGGCAACATGGAGCCCCCCCACATCTTCCACCAGGTCAGCAGAGCGAAAGACGGTGACGTGGACATGCGATGTTAGAGGCCATATTGAGGGAGTTAGGGTTAGGGACAGCAAGTGTGGATTAAGTTTCACTCACCCAGATCTTACACTGGCATATCGGCTGTAAGCTCTCCTGTCAATCTAACCTAAGATGGTGCTTATGAAAATACGACTGATTTAGATGGATCACATCTGTTGTAAGTAAATGAATATCATTTTATTTTAGTGAAGCAGCAATTTAATAAAGAAATGTTGGGCAGAAAAGTTCTTTTTAACTGTATTTAAGCTGTTGACAGGAAGTGACATAAATGGAGGTAAAGTTCCAAAGCAGTTTGACTCATTTCCCATTGATATAACATGGTCGGCACGGCAACAGTTTAAAATTGTTTGCCTTCATCTATGTCACTCCCTGTCAGTGTCCAATAAGGAAGTGAAACTATAAAACATAAATGGCCAAACTAAAGAACTGGGTCAAATGTTTAGCAAAATCTTGAATATAATTGTGTTCACTATGTGTTAGCAAAAATTGTGTCTAATGTGTCATATGCACTTTAATCATCAACTCACCTGCTGTACACTGTACAAGTGACACGCCCCGAGCTCAGTCCTACCACCCTGTCAAACATCACCTCCATTAATAATAAATAACTTTGACAAAGTTACCTTTAGCAACAAATGACAAGTAGCCCAGCTCAAATAAGCCACTAAAGTTTATCTGATGTTGTGTCTGAGGTGATGTTCAGGGAGACTTTATCAGTCTTTATCAATGTTTAGGTCTTAGGTGTTGTTTTCCACCCAGGAAGAAATATCCACTCGAGCTACACTACTACTACTACACTACTTAAAGTGGCGGGTCTTAAAGGGACGATGTACAGGTCATATCAAAAAGGAAACTTTGAATAAGCCAGTAGATCAATATGGCCTTTTCTAAACAACAGATTGGAAGACAGTGATCATGTGCTATCTAGCTAACCATCTGCTACCCCGTGTCTCCCGCAGGTCAAAGGCCAGCCCTTCGGGCCCCTGATGGAGCCCTTCCTGGAGCCTGGCTTCGACGGGCCCCTCAGCCCTCCCCTCAGCGTCAACGGCAACTTCGCCCCGCCCTTCAAGCACGAGCCCGGGGACTTCTACAGCACGCACTACGGCAGCGCGGCCATGTACGGCCCGGGGGGCGGCGCCAACCCCGACGGGATCCTGCCCTTCGACGGACACGAGCGACTCATGAACGTCCAGATGAGCGCCATCTTCCACGAGTCGTGAGGGCTGTGGGCACGATACCGACGAACTTTCCCTGTCGGAGAGAACCTGAACCCAACATCAATATTATGAAATCAAACTAAATACCCACCAATGCTCCAGAGCTGTTCACTAAGGCTACACACAGAGCAGATTCATCACTGGCTATGGAGAATCTCATATTCACTGAGGAAAACACAAACTAAAAGCTTAGTGAGTTAGCATACCAAGTGTTCTTGAGCTTTGCATCTTTCCCTGTTTTTACTCGCATCCAGGGCTTTTCCAGACTACTCTTTATGTCTATTCTACACAGAGGGGTAATCTGGACACGCAACAGTTGAAGCCTTTGGAAAGGGCGGGGCTTAACACACACAGCAAACCACATGACGAGCAAAACGCTGTAGTCCCGCTGTGCTAGTCGGGGGCTGTAACACTCACCTTTCCAATGAGGCGTGACAAGTACATTTACTCTGAGATTAGGTCAGTAAACTGTGGGTTTGTGAACTTGTGAATCGAAAATGCCTTTGTGGACTAAGGCAAAACTTGGGTGACCAGATGTCCCAGTTTACCCGGGACTCTCCCAGGCTTGAGTTTCACGGACATTCTGTACAATCAGGAAATTCACCTTATAAACCATCCGGTAATGCTGGACACCCAAAAAAGCTTCAAGTCCTTTGTCTCGCGTCCCAATAGATTTCTCCCAAACTATCGATTTGTCCAAGTTTCACTCTGTCTCTGTCCCAATTGTTCCCATGTTATGACCGATATAGTCCCCAAAACAACACGCTTCACTAGAGCTGAGTACTGTTACATTTGTTTCTGATACCTGAACCTTTTCCTCCATTGAATTTCTTTTACATTTGTATCATTTATTTGAGATGAAACAACCAAGAAACTTCCTTTAATGAGAAAAAGGCAGAAAAAAAATCACTTTTTCCCCATTTGTGTCCATTTTTTTGCCTTATTTTTGATCCACTTTTTTCCAAATGTCCCCTCATTTTTTCCAATATTTTTCCACTTCATTTTTGTTCACTTTCCAAAATGTTTCTTTTTGTCCCTGAAACCAACATCATCAAAACTTGGTTCTACCGATTTCATATTTTTTTCAGTACCGGCGTTTGATACTTTTATTTTTCCGATACCAGACCGGTATCATTTAACAGTACAGCCCTACATTTCACTTGAAAATGTTTTTGTCCCATTGTCTACGGGACAATTACCAAGTATAAATCGATTTAAAAAAAAGTCAATTCTGTCATCTCCTCACTTCGGATGAGACGAACCATATTGACCATATTCTCGGATTTAGTTGGGGAATCTGGTCACCCTAGAAAACGTTTGTCTTCTACATGTCATGCCCGTCCGTCCTGGCCTTGGTTTGCTGTCCTGGGACACTGTCAGAGGACTGGTGTTGGGCAGGTTCGGGCCATGTTTGTGTAGAGTTGAGTCTGTGTATACACTGGACACTGGACCGGGACCTGTGTCTGTGTCCAGCAGCAATAACGTCAACAGGAACTATGCAACTCTGTCAAAGAGTATTTTTGTGCAGGTACTTTGCTTTTGATATCTTTGCTGTAGAAATCTGTGTGTCATATTTTATAACATAGATGTTTATAAAGGACTTTTATTTAAACAAACGTGTGCGTGCTCTCCCTTTTCCTACACCTGTATCTGCAGACTCAGACCACTGCTCTGCTGGAGTCACAGGGCTCCGGGACGATTCTGTAGTTTGGTCAATGTATTTTTTTATAGCCGGAATGATGAACCATCCAGATGTTTTCAGCTGTTCAGCGGTCAACCATTGACCTCATTTAGGTGATTTCAAAGCCCAGTTAGATGTGAAATAATGTATGAAATAAGATATGGATTGCTTCCAAACACTATCCGAAAAATGTTCTGCAACAGAGATGGCAAATATAATCAGCGAGGTCCAATGAACTTTAACAAAGTATAAGTACTGCCCTAAAAACCTCGGGGTTGATCTGTGGAAATTAACTAGAGGAGAACTTAAAATGTTAAACCAATACACAAAGAAAAGGTATTTAGAAACTAAAGAAGTTAAAGAAGATGAAGAACAGTAAATGAATACTAAAAAATGTCTCGGCTAGACATTTTTTCTTTTGCCTTGTTCTCTTTTATATAAATTAGACATGCAAAGTGCGGCTCGGGGGCCATAGCAGCCCTCAGACCAATTATTGGTGGCCCTCGGCCTTCTTGCTGAATTAGTACACGTTGTTAGAGATGGGCCTTTTTATTTGAAATGTAATAATTCTACACAATTCTAACCTAACAACTAACATTTTATTGTGAGACAGAGCTGCTTTAATAAAGGTATGGGGCACAATTTAAACCTATGCAGGCGAAGGTTTCGCGGCACTAACCACCGATCTATGGCTCTTCACCCTGTGTACGCTTCAATATCCCCATGAAAAAGGGGATATTGAAAAAGGTTTGGACACCCCTGGTGTATGGAGACATAACATTGTTAAGATTTGAATTTAATATGTGCAGCTAACCAACGTCTGTAACAAAAAACTATTGCTGCCAAGGTAAGAATGAACGTGAGAAAGGGGTAAACGATAACAAGTTTTATTCTTCAGCTTACTCCTTTTGAGCTTTTCTGTGTACCTTGCTACAATACGGCACAAATGATGCCTGTTTATTTACTCATTTTTACAGAAATATACAAGAAAAACAAAAATGAAATAATGAAATAATCAATGATCAAAATGAGCGTATAAAAGGGGCTGTTAAAACATATTCAGTTTCTGCTTAGTGTACATTCAGTGGCCACTAAACATCATCTGATTATGTTAACCTCTTAATCCCCACCCCTGAACCGAGCACCTTCTCTCCAGTTCGGCTTTACCCAAATCTAAAAGCTTCTTGAAAAAAAGTGCCAAAATAGCGTCAAAAACGAGATGCAAACGAGGATGAAAAGGTTACAAAAAAGTGTTGAAAATGCAACGATTAAAGCCACAGACCAGTAACAAAAGAGTAACAGAAAAGTGAGAAGAAAGCGAGGTAAAAGATTCTTCTAGATCAGTTATGTAGGTCTTAGCTTTCATACACAAACAGATAATGTTTTTTCACAGCAGATTGTCCAGTAGGAGTGAACAACCAACATACGAAACTAGCATTATCATATGTAGCATGAAGCTAACATTAGATTTATGGTGAACATTCTCTGGTATTAATGTACAGAAGGAACCATTATGTTTACATACTGCACACTTTATAAAAAGACACATTTGCATTTCATTCTCACTGTCTGACATGAAACCAGAATTAACTTTTACTTTTTAAGTCAATTAGAATTTAAAACAAATATTTATATTTGGCAAAATGCCAGAAGAATGAGAGATAGAATTTTCAACACAATTTTGTATTACTTTTTACAAAACCAAAAGTTTACATACACTAAGAATACTAGACCTATGAAAATAGAATAGAATAGAATAGAAAAGAAAAACAATATGGAAAAGCCCAGATGACGATGTCATGACCTTGGAAGCACAAGTCTGGTTCATCCTTGGGTGTAATTTCAAGACGCCTGAAGGTCCAGGTTCATTGGTTAAAACAATGATGGAAATGACCAATCATCATACAGATCAGAAAGAAGGCGGGTTCTGTGTCCCAGAGATGAACGTGCTGTGTCTGAAATGTGAATATCAACCCAAGAACAAATGCAAAAGACCTGGAGAAGATGCTGAACCTGGTAAGAGTTTGTCATTATCCAGAGTGAAACAAGTACTGTACCAACATGGGCTGAGAGGGAACTCTGCCAGGAAGAAGCTCTGACTCCAAAAGAAACATCAAAAAGCAAATGCACACAGGGATAAAGACTTTATTTATTTGGAGACATATCCTGTGGTCTATTGTTTGTTCATAATAACCATGGTCACGTCTGGAGGAAAAGCCTGAGAACACCATCCCAACTGTGAAATACAGGGGGGCAGCATCATGCTGTGGGGTTGTTTTGCTGTGGGAGGGACTGGTGCACTTCACTAAATAGATGACATCATGAAGAAAGAACACTATGTGGAAATATTGGAGCAAAATCTCAAGACATCAGCCAGGAAGTTAAAGCTTGGGCACAGATGGGTCTTCCAAATGGATAATGAGCCAAAGCAAACGGTCAAACTGGTTACAAAGTGTCTTAAGGATAACAAAGTCAATGTTTTGAAGTGTCATCACAAAGTCCTTATCTCAATGCAGTTGAAAATGTATGGGCAGAGCTGAAAAGGCATAGGCACGCAAGGTGGCCTACACATGTTACACCAGTTCTGTTTGGAGGAATGGACCAAAACTCATCCAACTATTGTGAGAAGCTTGTGGAAGGAAATCCAAAACGTTTGACCCAAAATATACAGTTTAAAGGCAATGCTACCAAATATTAATGAAATGTACGTACATTTTTGGTTTTATAAAAAGTAATATAAAGCTGTGTAGGAAATTCTATCTCTCATTCGTCTGACATTTAGCAAATAGAAATATTTTACAATGTTGTATGTGCTTGATGTCAGTCAGTTGAAAGGACTTTTAGGAAAACATTAGTGGATTTTCAGTTTGAAGTCCCAAAACGCTGCACATTTGACAACTGATACTTTTGGTCCTGTCAGTGATGTCATGGTCTTTGAAAAGTGCAGGTACAGTGTATACAGTGGGAGCAAAATGTCTGTGAACGCTTTGGAATTTCTCACATTTCTGCCTAAATTGGTCATAAAATGTGGTCTTATCTTCATCAAAATCATAAGATGATTAAACAGTGTCTGCTTAAACTAATACCACCCACACATTTTCATTTTATCATATTTTGTATTGGCCATAACATGTAAACATTCACAGGACAGGGAGGAATAATACAGTAAGTACACCACCAGAATCTCGCTGAACTACAGCAGTTTTGTAAAGAGGAATGGTCCAAGATTCATCCTGATCGTTGTGAGCGTCTAATCTAAAACTACAGGAAAGCAGTTATTGCTGCAAAAGAAGGAGCCAGCTATTTAATACAGGGGTTCACTTATTCGATGCTGTTGTGAATGTCTCAGTTTTTTTGCATAATATGATAAACTTGTGAATTCATTTTTCTATTGATGACAGCACGTTGTCCAGGCCCTGAGGCAACAAAACAGCCCCACACCATGATGCTCCTGCTCCAGACTTCACAGTGAGGAGAGGGGTTTGATGTTGGTGCTGTTCCATTTGTCCTCCACACATGACGTTGTGTGTTCCTCACAAACTGTTCAACTTTGGGTTCATCAGTCCACAGTATATTTTTCCAGTAGTGCTGTGGAGAATCCAAGTGCTCTTTCACAAACCAAAGTTGAATAGTTTGGGAGGAACACACATCATGTGTGGAGGAAAAATGGAACAGCACATCAACATCTAAACCCTCTCCTCACTGTGAAGTATAGAGCAGGAGAATCATGGTGTGGGGCTGTTTTGTTGCCTCAGGGCCTGGACAACGTGATATCATCAATGGAAAAATTAATTCACAAGTTTATCAAGATATTTTGCAGAAAGACCTAAAACATTCACAACAGCATGTGAATAAGTAAGTGAACCACTGTATTATATAACTGGCTGACTCTTCTTTTGCAGCAATAACTGCTTTCCTGTAGTTTTAGATTAGACGCTCACAATGATCAGGATGAATCTTGGACCATTCTTCTTTACAAAACTGCTGCAGTTCAGCGAGATTCTGGTGGTGTACTTACTGTATTATTCCTCCCTGTCCTGTGAATGTTTACATGTTATGGCCAATAAAAATATGATAACGTGTAAATGTTTGGGTGGTGTTAGTTTAAGCAGACACTGTTTTCAGACCACATTTAACGACCAATTTAGGCAGAAATGTGATTCCAAAGCATTCATATGCATTTTCCTCCCACTGTAGACTGTAGTAGCAGGTGTAGGTGAAGGTGTAGCGTGGAGTGCAGCACGGGGGCACACAGAGATGAGCTGGATTACACACTAATGTGGATTACAGCAGCCATCTGGACTCTCTGCATATTTGCCACTACTGAACCCACTGTTCAGTTTAGGGGGGTTCAGGGAGAGAGCAGCACCTCAGGGGTTAAGGAGTCTGCACTGAGAAAGAAAGAGCTGAATGTAGAAAAAGGAAGACAAAAGAGAAGAGTCTGCAATAATGTGCTTTATTTCATGAAAAGGTCACTAGCTCATCAGCCGTCCCAGTGTGGTCTTCAATATGGTCTCCCTTAAGAGCTCCTATGGAAAATGCCATTGAAGCCTTGTGAGGCTCATGTTGGTCAGATGGGTCAGAAGCCAGAGCAACAAAGGAGGACCATGTTGTTGAACAGTGATTGGCTAACAAAGGTCTGATAGACCCCTGATAGAGTCTATCAGACTTTTTCAGAGAGAGGCAGAGAGAGGGCAGGGGAGAGATATGTGCTGTGGAAATGTTTGGCACAGTTTGTATATAAATAAGTGTAGCCCATAGAACAAGAAATGTAGCCTACAATGTCCCTTTCACACTACAATAGCCGTCACTGTGATGGACATAAAGCTCTACTCTGACTTTGGTGCCAGTAAGATGGAGGAGGGCACTGGGGTGAGCAGGTATCATTAAAGACGACTTAGTTGGACCATTTCAAGTTGAAAGTGGAATTGAAACTGGATTCCCAAACCTCCTGCCCTCAGTCCTTAAAACCTTGGACAGATCTGTCTTAAAATCATTCCTGACCCAGTCTAAACATCTTAGCTTATGTCTTGAAAAACAATGGTTGTCCGTACACTTTTCTCACTTTGGCGATGTCACTAAGCACTGAATAATTGTACTTCTGGACACTTTATGCTTGGTTTTAGACAGTCACTTTATGTTTTTATTTTCATTTCGCCTCTTACAACCCTGTTGACTATTAGCAACTGTTCTGTGGTGCCGTCCCAATATTTTTGAGCTATCAACAATTTATGACTTTATGAATGAAACATTTTTTCCTCCCCATTGCGGTGAGGGAACATGGCTGCAAAATAATTCTGCACACCTGATTACCTGGACCTGCTTTAACCACACTTACAAACACCACCATCACCTGGGACACTCCAGTCCAACAGCCTTTCAGTTTTACACAGCTTTCGAGTTTGAATATGTGAAGAAGAAAAAATTACAATACGGTCAAAAAAACTCATTTGCATAATCATGCTGTGTACATTTGTTCATAAAAAGTACAAAAATGTGGTCCAAAGCACATTCAACTGCATGTTTTAATAACATTTTCAGTGTTTACTTTTTATGCAGATGTGACTCCATTCCTCTGATTGTTTTAATGTTTCCACATTTTTAGAAATGATAAATGAGTTTGGGCCAAAATAGCAAAGGAAACACTTCAGTGCTGATCTTTAGCTAATCTAAGTTTGAATTTCTCATGTGTGTTCCTCCATGTCCCACTGCATCACATGACTTACCTGTAATGATGACGTCAGCACAGACCGGACTGTGGGTCGGGGGGTCGGCCTTTTGATTTTTGAGCCCCTGCCCCTCTGTAGCTCTCTGCACGGCCCTGCTCAAGTACATGTACTTTTGCTTAAAAAAGGTTTTTTTTACAGTACAAGACAAGGCAAGTTTATTTGTAGAGCACAATTCATACACAGGGTAATTCAAAGTGCTTCACAGTTACCATTACATGAAAGCAGTTCAAATCAATAAAACATCAACATAAAGTTAATCAGTTACAGTAAAAGGCAAGAGTGCAGATAAAATACTTTCAGTTTTCATATGCACGGGTAAAAAGAGCTGTTTTCAGCCTGGATTTGAACATTGTCAGAGTTGAGGCCTGTCTCACATCCTCATGAAGACTGTTCCAGATTTTAGCTGCATGAAACTGAAACGCAGCCTCACCGTGTTTATTATTGACTCTGGGAACCACCAGGAGACCCCTCCCTGAAGTTCTCAGGGCCCGAGATGGTTCATACGGCTCTAACATGTCAGAGATGTACTTTGGTGCTAAACCATGAAAAGACTTGTACACAAGCAGAGCTGTTTTAAATTCTATTCTCTGAGTGACAGGAAGCCAGTGCAGAGACCGGAGCACTGGACTAATGTGGTCGTATTTCCTGGTTCTTGTCAGGACTCGAGCAGCAGCGTTCTGGATGTTCTGCAGCTCTAACAGCTCGTTTAGAAAGGCCAGTGAGCAGCCGTTACAGTAGTCTAACCTGCTGGAGACAAATGCATGGATGAGTCTCTCTAAGTCTGGTTTTGACACTATTCCTCTGATCTTAGCAATGTTCTTCAGATGGTAAAAAGCTGATGATGTTATTGCTTTGATGTGGCTGTTTAAGTTCAGGTCTGAGTCCATGATTACTCCTAGATTTCTAACCTGATTTTTTGGTTTCAGAGCGAGAGACTCAAGGTGACTGATAACACTTTGTCTTTGTGTCTGTGGGCCAAAGACAATGATCTCAGTTTACTTCTGTTTGAGTAATATTAAAATGAAGTAGCCTATCTGTAGTTTTGCCACTGTGAGTTATTCTTCCTTTTGACACGTAAAAAAAGTATTTCTTGTTTTGTTACTTAAAGGTCCTATATCATGCAAAATCTACTTTTTGGAGCTTTTAGCCATGTTGTTATGCTATTTCCTTATCAAAAACACCCCAGAGCGGTTTTTGGCTTCATTCACGCAGTTCTAAGTAATCCTCCTGAATCCTGCTCTCTGAGCAGCTGTCCACCCTCTCCTGGTAAACGACTGAGCAGTTCAGTTGTGTCGTCACAAAGGAACAGAAGTGCTCTACGTCTGTAATGTAATGCCTTACAGCCTGATTTTAATTTATAAAACAGCTTTTTCATTATTTTTGTTGTAAGAGAGAAATAAATAAAATAAATAAAAGAACTCTCCGACGCGTCTGTGCTGTCCCACGAGGCTAAACAAACGCACCCCAGGCCGGAGGATCCATGGATCCGAGCATAAGTGTTGTTTTTGAAGACTGAGCTCTTTCTAACCTACTCTGGACACGCCTGTTCTTTTTTCTTACCCAACGATAATGTCACGGATGCGCGTTTGGCTACGAGAGGAACAGGACTATTCAACCTTCCTAAAGAAGAGTGCACTCGCCAGAAGTTGGAATTTCTTTCTGGGATTCAGCGACTTTATCAACCAACCTGATGGATGCTTGGTGAACCTTGGCCAGAATCAAAGTGGATTAACTTTTATAACCAACGCGATCTCATGGGGAGGCCAGACTGAGCGGTGAGTCAATCAAAACGCGTTAGCGTGTGTGTTAGCATGTGTGTTAGCGTGTGTGTTAGCGTGTGTGTTAGCATGTGTGTTAGCGTGTGTGTTAGCGTGTGTGTTAGCGTGTGTGTTAGCATGTGTGTTAGCCATTTATGAAACTGTGTTGCACATGTCAACTCCTTATAACTGCATTATGTGAAGTAACTTCACTTTTTGCAGCAATATTTATATTTATAATACTGCAAATGTGGAATGAGCGGAGAGAGGGGCGGAGTTAACTGAATCGAAGCGTCTTGTCTTCCGGGTTTGGAAAATACCCCCCAAAAATACTTATATTTCTCTCAAAAATGAGTACTCCATAGTGATAGAGGTACAATATATCATATATATGCCTATACTTTACTTTGGAATGGCTAAAATAGCATGATACAGAACATTTAATTCTTCAAAAGTCTTGGATTTCATATTGACAGTTCATTCCAGTTTGAAAAACAGATCAATGCAGTAGTCAAAACTAGTTTTTTCCAACTTAGGCTTCTAAGTAAGGTGAAGCGCTACTTACCTTTAAACCAGTTTGAACAGGTTGTCCATGCATTGATCACGACTCGTTTGGATTATTGTAATTCTTTGTATTTTGGTCTAAAGCAGTCGTCAATTCACAGACTCCAAATGGTCCAAAACGCGGCTGCACGCCTGCTCACAGGAACCAAACGGCATGAACATATTACTCCTGTTCTGTCTTCTCTTCACTGGTTACCTGTTGCTTTTAGAATAGACTTCAAAATTCTATTACTTGTTTTTAAATCCATCCATGGACTGGCACCGCCTTATTTATCTGAATTGTTGTCTTTGCACGCCCCCGTCAGAGCTCTGCGATCCTCGGGCCAAAGTTTGCTGGATCGTCCAAGATCTCATTTAAAAACTAAAGGAGATAAAGCTTTTGCAGTAGCAGGCCCTAAACTGTGGAACTCCCTCCCTGTGAACATTAGACAGGCTACATCAGTTGAGAGCTTCAAAACTCTGTTAAAGACTTACCTTTTTACGCAGGCTTTTAACACAAGATGAGCTGAGCATTTTTCATATTTTTACAGTTTACATTTTTACTTTTCTTATCGTGTTATATTGTTGTGTTTTTGTAGTGTTGTATTATTGTACTGTGTACAGCACTTTGGGGCAGTGATGGCTGTTTTGTAAATGTGCTTTATAAATAAACTTGACCTTGACCTTCATAATGATTCCTCTTTATATGTTTTTAATGGTATTTTCTTTGAAAATATCATTATTTTCACAATATTTCACGTGTTGTTTTTAATCATTTATGTCACCACTGAAACATAAATCAAACCTGTTCGCTCTTAAAACAGTTACAAGGTACTTTCTTACTCTTACTCGAGTAGATATTTGGGCTACTCTCTCCCCTCTGCTGTCCCTGTGAGTTGAAGTAAGATGAACAGTCCGCCTGTGATGCGCATGAGCCGGTCATTAGGGACTACCTGAGCGCTCCCCCTGACTCCCACTCCGCTCAGCCCGTCCTGTTGCCATGGTGACGGGACGCCGGAAGTCTGTGGAGGCAGCGCGTGCAGGGACTAGCGTAATCGAACAGTGAGGAGCTGCGCGCGCTCTCTGTTTGTTTGTTTGTTTGTTTGTTTGTTTGTAGCCTTTGCCGCTTCATTCAGTTTGTTTAGAGACAATGTTGGAGCATGACACGGCGGACACGGAGAGCCCGCGGAGGAGCAGCTGTCCCGGGAGAGGAGGACACTGACGGGACACACCGAGGAGCACAGGTGAGGTCTCCAAAACACTCGTCCACCCCCGCGCGCAGCTCCGTGAGCGAGCACAGTCCACACAACCGCAGGAAACTGTAGAGCAGCCGGAGCTAAAAGATGCTAATGCTAACGCTACACCTCTTAACCCCCACCTCAACCGAGCTGCACCTTTGCTCCAGTTTGGCTTTGTCGAAATCTAAAAGCGTCAAAATAGTTGGAGCTGGTTAGAACAAGAAGGATAAATGTATAAATGTGTCTTTGGCCTCATTATGGTTTCACCCTAAACTGGATAAATGTGTTAAGAACCCTTTCTTGTGAAGTTGATAGAATCTTACAAAAGAATTAGCGGGCTATTACTTCCATCATGTCCTCTTTGGAACAATCCATCTTTCACAGCTGCCAACAAGCCGCTTACAAATCAGATCTGGCCAAGTTGTGAAAGATGGAGAGTTAATACCATTTCAAATATCATTCAATTTAGACCATGTGTGTATATTCCAATATTTGCAATTAAAATCAATTTGATCTAATTATTCTTTCAATGGTATGGATGAACCTCTTGATTCTGAATTGAAAATAATGATTAATGGCAGAATGACTGTATTGAACAAAAGATTATGTCCATCTATCTTTGATTGTAACACATCCATTCTAGACCAATGACGTGACGTGGATGTAACACTGACAAAACAATGTGCCATTCTCAAAAAATCTAATTATGTTTCTAAATGTGTAAGGTACAAAATGATACAGTGTAAAATTGTACACAGATTTTATTTCATACCATATAAACTTAAAAAAAGGAATCCTGAGTCTTCAGACCTGTGTTGGCGGGTGTGGGGAATCTGGCACCCTAATATATCTGTTGTGGTTTTGCCCCAAGGTTAGAGAATGTTGGATGTTTGCTGAGGAATGTATTTGTAAATGATTTGTAAATAAAGTTTCATTTATCGCCTCTGATATGTCTGCTAGAACAAAGTAGAAGTGAAATCTAGTGAGTTGCAATATCTGATTAATCTTGGTTTTCTTTCAGCAAAACGTATTATTTTAATGAACTGGCCAAACTGCTTTCACATAGACAATTATTAAGGACTATGTGGAACATGCTGCATCTCTTTTGCAAGATATAGATTATAAATGTAAAGACATAATGGACTTGGACAGAACGGTATTCTCCAAATAATGTTGTTGTTTCCTTTTCATGTGTTTGACTGTGCAAGCAGTACGTGGTACAGAACTAACATCATTATAAGTATTACTGTGATATTTAAAGATCTCATTTACATTCATTGTAAAGGTAACCATGTAATACAGTTGTTCTCAAGCTTTTCACACTAAATGTGACATTTATGCTGCTACTACAGTGATAGTACAGTAATACTATTACTGCTACTACTGCTAAAGGAAAAAATATATGTATGTATGACATATGTATGTATATGTACATATACAGTACAGGCCAAAAGTTTGGACACACTTTTTTTTAAAATGTTTTTTCCATTCATTTCAAAACTGTTTCCATGGTAGATTCTCACTCGTTCATTTATGAGTGAACACATACGGAATTGTGTTTTAAACACACAAAAAACGTTGACATAAATTCTTCCAATCTCGCTTTGATTACTGCTTTACACTTTTGACATTTTCTCAGTGAGCTTCACGATGTCGTCCCAGAAATGGTTTTGACTTCTCAAACATGTTGAAAACTTATTTCAAAAGACGACCTTATGAAGCTAATGGAGAAAATGCCAAGAATAAAGGGCGGCAATTGTGAAGAATTTAGAATATAAAACAGATTTGGAGTAATTTCACCTGTTTTTGTAAAATGGAATATGAATAATATATAAATGTATATAAATACCATTTTTAGTATTATTATACGATATAATACGATACGTCATACTTTATTAATCACGAAGGAAATTCAGTTCATTATTAATAACAATAATAATAATAATAATAATAATAATGGGAAAACAAATAAAAATTATAATACAAATGGTGGTTGTTAAAATCACGCAATTTATAATGATTGCAATAATAACCAGTTATTTATATTAAAAGCAATAAGCACATAATAATAAATAAATTAGAATGGAAAAAAGTACGGAGAACAATTGTAATAATTGTGTGCGCCCCTCCCCTACCCATGGTTTGTGTTGTTTTGCTGTAACATGTGTATGTATTGTTCATTTGTTTAAAGTAATTAAAATATATAAAGCAAACAAAAGTGTCAAAATAGTGACAAAAGCATGAAGAAAACAAGCATAAAAAAACATTAAAAAGTGACAAAATAAAGCCACATAAGAGCAACAAAAAAGTGACAAAAATGAGATAAAAAAGTGACGACAACACAGCAACAATGCAAGGAAAAAGATCTGTCTATGTCAGTTTTGTAGGCCTCAGCTTTCAAATGAGCCATGACACAGGCCTATAGGCTGTAATCTCCAGTCGAGTAGCTTTCAGATTTGGGTAAAGCAGAACGTGAGAAAATGTGTGTGGTAAGAGGTTAAACAAGTGCTGTTGTGTTTGTGACAGTGATGCAGTGATCCTCAGAGGGATCTTCAGGCTGGGGAAGAGGAGCCATGACGTCCTCCTGACCAGGACTACTGTGAGCTGGACCCCCATCACCCCGGAGGACCCCACAGGTCAGCCCGGGACACGTTACCCCAGGGTCACCCACATCCCAGGCATACGGGCCACAGGGCTTCATTTGTAAATCTGCGTTGTAGTGAGCTTTAGTGTGGTACAGACTGTTGCCTTTGTCCTCAAGTAGTTTTTCATCTAACCCTTCCTTTACTTGCTAACCTCTTAGCCCCCGCCTTAACCGAGAACATTTTCTCCAGTGTGGCTTTACCCAAATCTAAATGCACCTCGACTGCAGAGCAACAGTGTAACGCCTCATTTGAAAGCTATGTAACACTTCTGCAAAAGTGATTGTAACTTTTTTGTCACGTTGTCGGCGTGTTTATGTCACATTTTTGTCATGTTTTTGTAATTTTTTGTCACTTTTTGTCACGTGTTTTGTTGGTTTTTCATTGCTTTTTGTCACATTTTTGTTGCTATGCCTTGTGGTCTATATCGACCCATATGTGATCATCGCTGCTCACTATTTGTCAGAAGGCATTGTGGGAAAAGTACTTTTCTCTCTCCGGACATTCGGACACTACAGAATTGTGTGACCCCGAAGAGTGCACTTTAAAATCGTTTGTCTCTATGTCACTTCCTGTTAGGGCTGAAATAACTAATCGATTATTGAAATAGTTGAACTATTTTAGTAATCGATTAATGGTTTTCTAGTAGGCACAGACTCAAATAGAGCAAATATGACATGACATTATGTAACCATACCGCCTTTGCTCTGCCTGATCCCATTAGACCTCTGAAGCTAAGCAGGAAGGGCCTGGTCAGTACTTGGATGGGAGACCGTTTCGAAACACCAGGAAGCCTGGGGGAATGTAGTGAGTGAGTGAGTGGTTGGTGGTGGGAGGGGCCAATGGCGCAAATTGGTCAGCATCGCTTGCATCAGGCTACCCCAGGGCAGCTGTGGCTACAATAGTATAGTACCACCAAAGTATGGCGTGAATGAATTAGGGCTGGGCGATATATCGATACTTAAGATATATCGATATATTTTTAAAAGAGATATGGAATTAGACCATATCGTATATATCGATATAGGTCAAATTTGTGCTGTAATACTTGCTTCAGGCAAGCCGCTGAGCGGAGCTCTCTGCACTGCTCCCAGCGCCGTGACCCCGCCCCTCCTCAGACACTCTTCAACAAACATGGAGAAAGCAACAACGTCTGAAGCGTGCGGAGGAGAGCCCTTGGTTGGTAAAAGAAAAACCAGTGGCTCAATCATTTGGAGATGGTTCAGATACAAATGATCAGATAGCCACGCTTATGTAGGGAGGCACGCGATTTTGGCCCATGCAGCTGATGGCCACGGCCCATAGTGAATGTAGTGGCGAGATATGGCGTGCGCTGCGCCATGTGCTTTTGTTTACTTCTCAGTCAGGTTTGCGGTAGATCGTGGATGTACTGTGAAAATATCAGCGTTTGTAATGCTGCCACCGCGAAGGACTATTGCTTTTCCCCCGTTAGCAGCGCGTTAGCGGCAGCGATAATCCGTCCATTCCCTCGCTGATACCCGCTCTGATCATAAACTCCCTCAACTCCGGATTCACACGTCTCTTTCTCCACAAACGACTCTTTACTCTTTACAAGCTGCACAGGCTCACCGTGCAGCTGGTAAAGAGTAAAGAGTCGTTTGTGGCTTAGTTTAGGAGGCTTATGTTTGGGATAAAGATAGGAACTTATCTGACAACCACTTATTAAAACACAATTTCAATCAATTGCAAATATCAAGAAATTATTTGGGTTATATGCAAAAAAATAAATAAAATTATCAGTATAAGCTTATTGTAAATTATGTAAATTTACATGTGGACTATTTGAATTATATTTCATATGATAATTTGAAAAAAAAAAGTAAGTAATACTTTAATAAGTCCTATTTCATTGTCTCTGCTATAGTTTAGTTATATGCAATATAAAGTTATTAACAGTCTGATAAATAAAATCGAAAGCACAATATTAAATATTAAAACTACTTGTATTTGGCTTTGACTTAACATTTAATTTCACAGATCTCACTTTGTGGAAAAAATATCGGGATATATATATATAAATATATCGGGATATGACTTTTGGTCCATATCGCCCAGCCCTAGAATGAATAATTCAATGTAAAGTGTCTCTGAGTGTCCAAAAAAGTGCTATATAAAACCAATGCATTATTATGATTATGATTTTTTTTGATAGAAACCTACTTTGTTTTTCAAGTTAGGGCATGTAGTGTTTTGTATGTTGTAAAGTTCATAAATCTGTCTGTGTCTAATCCAATCAGAAAGCAGAATTGGCACAAAGAGCCTCCAACAACACTCACTTTAAGTTTACTCCATCAACACGTCCTCATGCGGCGCCACTTTAGCTTTATGTGATTACAAAAGAGTGAGACAAAAATTTCAATTTTCATACTCCATTCACAGCCAAACGATTAATCGTAAACAATAATCAGTAGATTCATTGATAACCAAAATAATCGTGAGTTGCAGCCCTACTTCTTGTCAGTGTCCAATAAGAAAGTGACAAAAATGGTCAAACTAGCTGGGTACAATTTCTACCAAAATCTTAAATATAATTGTGTTAACTATGCTTTAGCATGAATGGTGTCTAATGTGTCGTATGCACATTGTGTACCTGCTTCGTCTTCTCACAGAGGATATTCTTCTTGTTGCCATTGCCCCGTTCCAAACATACATTGATATGCTGTTGCGCATTCGTGTTCGATTCGCCTACATTTAACCTCTTAACCCCCATCTTAACCAGTTCAGCTTCACCCAAATCTTAAGGTTACAGCCTATTGGCCAGTGTAACGCCTGATTTGAAAGCTAAGACCTACAAAACTCATCTAAACTAATCTTTTTCCTTGCGTTGTTGCCGTGTTGTCATGACTTTTGTTATTTTTTTCATTGTGCTTTTGTTGCGTGTTACGTCACACATTTTGGTCACTTTTCTGTTGCTCTTTTGTGGCTTTTCTGCTGTGTTTTGTGTCATGTTTGTGTCACTTTTCCATCACTTTTTTATCATCATGTTTTTGTCACTCTTTTGTTGCATCTTCATCCTCGTTTTTGT
Source organism: Neogobius melanostomus (assembly GCA_007210695.1). Lineage (NCBI taxonomy): Eukaryota > Metazoa > Chordata > Actinopteri > Gobiiformes > Gobiidae > Neogobius > Neogobius melanostomus. Next base: position 249,020 of record VHKM01001093.1, read on the forward strand.
CTCAGTTTTGTTGCTATTTTGACCCTTTTTTCCCCAGAAGCTTTTAGATTTGGGTAAAGCCAAACTTGAGAAAAACGTGCTCGGTTGAGGTGGGGGTTAAGTTCACATTAGTCTACACTCGTAAAACCACTAACTTCCTTGTTGACCTGCCGTCATATTTTCTGATTGGTTGATACGCTTGTCAATCACGCTCATCGGGAACTGGAAGAAGTCAGCCCTGATGATCTCAGACGTGTCTTTGTAAAGAAGAGGTAAAGCCTGCATTCTGGCTGGACAGGCTGGTTATTTGCTGGGACGTACCAAGAGCAACTGGACAGAGCTTTCTGCAGTGACTTTTTAAGATACAGCTTTAGAAAAAGAGCCTGAATGTCTTCAGGCCTCGGCGACATCTCCGTAGAGACGATATTCCGCAGTGTGGGACCCGACGGGGAGATGCTGGTCCTGATGGCAGCAGTGGGGTGGGGGGGGTGTTGGGTTGGCAGAGACATGGAGCAGTTGGTGTGACTGTGGGGTCTCTCTCCGAGTGAGGAAGATTAGCTCCCTCAGCCCATCCTTCCTCCTCTTCCTCACGCTGCGCCGGGCCCTGGCTTGGACCCCACTCTCTGCTCCGCACCAGTGCCTCAGTGGCTCATAGATCAGGGCATGGAGCTGAGCAGTGTGGGTAAACAGTGTGGGAGGTGACGGAAACATGGATTACACTAAAACAGGAATCGCATGCATTTCTTTATTCAGGGTTTCTGGGAGGTTTTAAAACTTACCAGAAAGCCTACAAACAATTGATCCATGAGCGTCGTAGAGGCCACCAGCGCCAGGCTAACCACCCATACACCCACCAAATATCAATGAGGTTTTTGATGCATAAAAAGCTCCACAGTTCATTTCATTTCATTTTTTCATTTATTCATTTATTTCAGGCAGACAATGGTAACAAAAGAAAAAATATACAATATATAAATAAATCAATTTCTACCTGAAAGGGAGTGGGAAGAAGATAACTTATTTAATCCCACCCCCAGTTCCCCATTCAGAGCTTACTACATTCAGCTTCACTGTTACTTTGTTCAAGGATTATTTTACAAATGAAAGATCATGGTGGCATTACCACAGGTAACAAGAATTATTTCATTACAACAACTGTATACCAACAATATAAAGAAAATTAACAATGGTAATGGACAATATACCAATAATGGTAAAAAACAAATTAAACCAACAATGGTAAGGAAACATTGAGCACTTATTAACACTATGAGACAACAGCAATTTAAATTAAGGACCCTCATCTCTATATTTTGACCAGACCTGATGTTTATATAACAGTTAATCTTTAAACAATAGGATGTGTTCATGTGACATGGCAACATTCTAAAGGGCCCACAGTTTAACATTGAGACGGTGCAGTAAAGAACTGTAACCATCAAAATGTATGTATTATTATCATTTTTTCACTTAGTTTATGGAATGGATGAGAAAGTAGGACCGGGCAATTAATTGGTGTTAAATCGAAATTGCAATCTCTACTTTGGTTCACCTTGATAATCGTCATGGTTCTTTATAATCGACAGGTCTACAGACGTTTCTTTGGCAGATAGAGCTCCTCGTTTTGGAGTTTAGGCGAGACAATGGAAGATTTTTTGTGTTAAATTACACTGGAGGAAAGCTTTTGTTGTTCCTTGAGCTGAGGTTTGTATAAAAGATATGTCTAAGTTCAGGAATCAGCAACATGTGTTTATTTTTATCATGAAAACATTGAATTGAATAGAAAATCTAAATCGATCAATATCCCGGGTTCAGTTCCCACCTGGACGGGGCCTTTCTCTGTCTTTGTCTTTGTTGTGAAGCACAAGTGCTAACCACTGTGCCATCGTGCCGGATAATAATTCTGGCACAGAGTTCAATATACTCTCTGTCAGCACAAATGAACATTAGAATTCAAGTTCTAATTATTATCTCCTAATAAAAGTGGTGACAGTTTTCAAAAACATGTGTGATTTTGATTAATAGAAATGACTTCTGCCAAAACTTAGACAAGATTAATTTTCTTCTAGAAGATCAAGTTGATTCTGATCCTATAGAGCACAAATGTGAGAGTTAGAGAAAGGAGTCGGGTGTTGACAGTTTGAGTTCAATTCCTTCGATCTAATGTCAGCAGCGTGCTGAGTTTGTTCCTCACTACTGTTCTTGAAAATGATCATAAAAGTATGGGTGTGATTGTGAAATGTGGCCGCGTTGGCCGGGTCCTGCAGGCCGAGGGGCCCCTGCGGAGTGTTGGGAGAGTCTGGAGCCAGCACAGGGGCCCGAGCTTCTGTCAGGGCACACTCACACTGAGGGCCCCTGTGAGCTCCTCCACTTCTTCATCTGTTCACTCCACCGCGGGGCCAATGTGTGCAGATCTCAACATGTTAATGCTTCTATTCAGTTACAGCAGAGGTTCCCAAACTGGGGTGCATGTATCACTGGAGGTCAGGCCCGGACTGGCCATATATTTTACCGGGCATTTGACCGGTGGGCCGGTACCACAATGGGCCGGTGCGTTAGATTTTATTTGTTTATTTTCTGCGCAGCCCGTGCTTTCTGGAATGGAATCATCCAATAGCCCATCACAGGCGCATCAGTGGCACATGTGCCGCTAGCGTGACCAGATGTCCCGCATTGTGCGGGAACTGCACAGCATTTCCAACTCATCACGCAAATTGTCCCGCATTCAACTCTGCTGCTGCTCAAACTTTATTTTCCTCCTCAGACGTGGATCGGCAGGATCCTCTCATTTATCCCCTCTCGCACTCGTCTCCACAGCAGACTGGGATAGCCAATAGCGCCGCGTTTTGACGTGTTAGGTTGTCTCTGATTGGATATTCTATTCTAAAGCCCGCCTCTCACTCGCTCGTGCTCAGGTGCAGACGCAGCAGCAGATTCCAATGAGAAATCCACGAGGGATCAAGACCTGACTATGATGGGGAACTTTGTTTCTCCGTGTTTTACAAATATAATGGAGTTATTGAACTGATGGCTGATGAATGTCTGCTTAGTTTAAGTTTGATGTCTCTGTTGCAGTTTAATAAAATTCAGTATTTTATACTTTGCTGCAGACTGTTACTGTAGGCTACACTTTTTTTTCCTTCACTGAATTATAAGCGATTATTGCTCTGCTAATGTTTGCACAGTGGGTATTTATTATTGGGAATCTTCGCCATTTATGCACTTTCATAACAAATGAAAGTGAATGATCAACTGATGGATTTATATTGCCTATGTGATTAAGATAGACTCATTTAATGATAATGTTTCAATTGAGTGTAATTTTACGTCTTTAAAAATGTCCCTCATTGTCCTGCTTTGTCCCTCTTTAAAGTGCTTCATGCCCCCGCTCCCCGCTCTGGGTGGGCTGGTCCGAACCAAAAAATGCCAGGGCCGAATTATTGTCCCAGTCCGGTCCTGCTGGAGGTACAAGGACTATATTCATTTAATTGACGCTCTACTGATGCATTTAAATTTGATGTGTTTGTGTTAAGATGGGCTTACACCAAGTTTTCTCCATTTTAGTTCTACCTGTATATAAGGTCCTTTTAGCCCTGGTTTAGTCCTGATTCCATCTTGATCTAGGCCTGGAGGAACTTGAAAAGCAGTACTCGGTATGAAAGGTTTGAGAACCAGTGAAAGGAACTACTTCTGCTTTTTTGCTTCTGATACTGATACAGGGGGTTTGAGTATCTGCTGATATCTGATATTAACTGAAACCAAGAGACTTTCTTCAAAGTCTCTTGGTATCAGTGAGTGAGTGAAAAAGTTAATGGTCCTCTTTCCTCCAGTGTGAGATCAATAAAATCATATATTTTTGTGCAAACAATGTTACAGATCAATTTTTACCCATTAATAAACTAATGGAAAAAAAACAAACATTGAACAACGATCGCCGGACTTTTCTACACTTCATATCCTTGGTATACAGTAAGGCTATTAGGTTACATTACAACTTATGCATTACAAATATGTTTCATCATTTATTCTTTAACATTTCATAAACTAAAATACAAACTCTAGCAGTGGCTAATATTATTCTATTACTGTAGATGACCTAGTCATAGTTTCTGTCCCAGCCTTGACTTCATTTCTGTTAGCATTAGCATGCTGCTACTGTGCTATTCTCCATGTTCATATTCACTTAGACTGAGTTTGTGAAAGATGTGTTGAGAGCCAAAAGAGGTATTTGGAATCGATACCAGATATCGTATTTTTGCAGTATTGGCTCTGATATCTGATACCATCATTAGCTAGTGGGGTGGGCGGTGAAATGGCCTCGTGCGGCATCCTCCGCAGCTCGAGCCCAGGGATGTAACCACAGGAAACCAGTCCTCCATGCCTGTTGAGGGCCAAGCCTATTGACGGTCCACACAGCCTCCTTCACCACGGCTCTTTATCCAACACTATCATTCCTAAAGAGTGATCCGCCCATGCAGAGGGCGCCCCGGACAGTACAACAACCGTTACACTCCTGAATTTTTTTTTTCTTTTCAAGAATGAAAATTCCCACTGCTGCCTGCAGAGAGCGCTTCTACCAAACAACAAAGCAACACAGTCCTTTGTGATTATTACTTGGGAAGTGTCTTTTCCAAATTAGTAATGGCCCAAAAGCCACAATTAGAGGCGAGATATGTCCACTTGCACCGTGTCACATCTGTACAAATGTCCATGTCCTGTGCGTTCACAGGAGAGGCGAGTCCCGGCCCCTCGGGTCAGCTGCTGCTCCGGGACGTGTACGCCGTAAAGGTGAAGAGGCGCAGGTCTGCAGGACAATCATCGGGGGGCGCTGTGCTGGGCCTGGCTCTGTTCTGGGCTAAACACCAGGGCCCCCGGCTGAAGGAGGAGACTCTACATCTGCACAACGCTTCCAATGAACACACCCACCTCTGGTACAACGCCATCAAAGAGCTGCTCAAAGGTAACGCCGCCACTCGCCATCCTGGGAAGAGGTAGAAAGTAAAGTACTTGGAATGAGTATTTAAAGTGTACTCACTCCTTTTGTTGTTCGTAAACCACAAAACAGATTCAGGTATAGAGCCTTTAATAAAACTCAAGGTTAATATCAATTAATCAATCAAACTTTATGTATAAAGTGCTTTTCACACAGAAGAGTATCACAAAGTGCTTTACAGACAACATTTAAAACATCATATGGCAGGTGTCCCTTAACAAAACACACACAATGTTGCTTGGTGCAGCTAATGCTTCAGAGTCTTGGCTGTATTATTATAATTTGATAGATAAAACCACATTTGAGTTAATTCTTTGGAGACATAGTGTTATTTATACATTTTAAATATGGATTCAAATGGACATATCAATCCGTTGCCCTAAAGAGACTCCCTTACACAGATAAAAATCTTTAAAATGCTGACATTTCATTTACGTGGGACTAGAATAACCTGAGGGTCTCAAAGTTTGTCCAGTTACGCATGGTAAAATTAGGGACATTTTTACCTTCGACATGGCAGATTCACAAGTTCCCAAGGCAGTTCTAATCTGATATGAATAGGGTTTTATCAACAACATGGCAAAAGTGAATCTGCTGGATATGCTGCAACATATTTACACAACAGAAACATGACTTTTAGACCAAATATGTTGCTATCTTTGCTCAGATGCATTCAGTCCCATCCCATAAAACTAGCTGTATTACGAACGATTAGCAGCTGTGATTAGCTTCCAGGTCTAGCACAATGCAATGTATAAAGTCTCCTGGTCATTGAAAGATAACATGTAAATGTCTGATACTTTCTTTGTCATTTTGAACTTATAAAGAAGGATATTTATCTGTGTCTGCCCACTATAAGTTCTTGAAAAGCTGCCGTTCATACGCCATGCCGATTGTCTTGTGTTAAAGAGGATATCAGCTGCTTAACCCCAGTTTGCATAAATCAATACTTATTATGGAACACGTTTACCTGAGATCAGAGGACACAGTTAGATTATGTATTTGAAAAATTCCCCAAAACTCCTACACCTCACCTTTTAAGGCTTTATTGTCACTAAATGTGTCAATACTTTTCAACACCTATGGACAGTATGAGAAAGTATACCAATAACATGGCCTGACTGAGCTGACCCCTCACAGGAGCAGTCTGCTGCTGCTCGTGGTCATTCTCTTTCAGATGACCCAAATCCAGATTACACCTGTCCATGAAGTGTAATACAGTGTTATGTAATGATATAACGGCCCCCATGTGTCCACACGTGTCTGCAGTGGTCATAATCCCGGTCTGAGACAGGCCTGAGTCTGCATGTCGTTGTCTGCTATGGTCCATGGGATTAGCAGATTATCCGCTCTCTGTCCTGGGAAGGATTAAAACTTCCATTGTTTTCGTGGCAGAACCATTTTACCAACAGAAGTATCATAATAACACTAAGGTGAACGTCTACAGTGCATCCGGAAAGTATTCACTCCTTCACCTTTTTACATTTTGTTACAGCCTCATTCCAAAATGGATTTAAAAAAAACAGTTCATCCATCTACACACAAAAGTGAAAATGTACAAAACTCTGAAATATTGCATGTTCATAAGTTTTGACACCCTTTGGTCTGACACTCAAAACTGAGCTCTGGTGCATCTTGTTTCCTCTGATTGTTGAGATGTTTCTACAACTTGACCAGAGTCCACCTGTGGGACATTAAATGGATTGGACTTGATTTGGAAAGACACACACATCTCTATAAGGTCCCACCGCTGACAGGGCATGTCAGAGCAGAAACTAAGCCCTGAAGACAAAGGAACTGTCTGTAGACGCCGAGACAGGTTTGTATCGAGGCACAGATCTGGGGAAGGTCCCGAAGAGCACAGTGGCCTCCGTCATTCGTAATGGAAGACGTTCAGGACCACCAGGACTCTTCCAGAGCTGGCCGTCAAAATGGAGCAATCAGGGAGAAGGAGACCACGAACCTGATGGTAACTCTGACAGAGCTCCAGTTATTCTGAGGAAATGGGGAAACCTACAGACGGACAACCATCTCTGCAGCACTCCACCATAAAGGCCCTCCAGATGAAGACCTCTCTTCAGTAAAACGCACATGACAGCCTGCTTGGAGTTTGCCAAAAGGCACCTTAACGACTCTCAGACAATGAAAAACAAGAGCCTCTGTTCTGATAGAACTATTTGGCCTGAATGCCAAATGCCAAGCACTGCTCATCAACTGCAAATGCCATCCTTATGGTGAACCCTGGTGGTGGTAGCATCACGCTGTGGGGATGTTTTTCAGCGACTGGAACTGGGAGATTAGTCAGGATGGAGATAAAGATGAATGCAGCAATGTAGAGACATCCTGGATGAAAACTTGCTCCAAACCGCTCAGGACCTCAGACTAGAGAGACGGTTCATCTTCCAACAGGAGAATGACATGAAGCACACAGCCAAGATAATGAAGGAGTGGCTACAGGACAAGTCTGTGAATGACCTTGAGCCCAGACTTGAACCCAATTGAACATCTCTGGAAAAATCTGAAAATAGCTGTGCAGCGATGCTTCCCTTATTTTCAAATCCAAAACTTGACAGGTATGTAGATGACCCAGTCATAGTTTCTGTTCCAGTTAGTTGCCAGCGATTGAATTCTCAGGTTCAGAGCTTCAGGTACCGCGTCCATTTTGTATGCAGCCCTGTGAGGCAGCTCCTGCTGTGGGGCGTAGAAAGCAACTTGACGTAGATTGAGTCAGTGAAAGTTGTATTCTTAAAACAGTGAGCCAGAACAGGTATTGGTTAGGTAATGGATATTTGGAATCAGCCAGATATTGTATTTTTTCCAGTATTGGCTCGGATTTATTGGTGCACCCCTAATTAACACTGTAGCTGACACAAACCTCAATCAGTTATTTCCCTGAAAAAAAGCTTCTCCTTGGATTGACATTTGTTGAAGTCCACATGTGGGCTGTTTTTGGTTCTCCTCTTGTTCCCAGACGCTGCACTGCTGGTCCTTGGTCTGACAGGTGCAGTGCTATTGAAGGCTTTTCCACATTTCCCTACACAGGACAAAGCAGCAAGTTAATATTCTAAATGTTAAGTCCGAAAAGCTCCCAGCCTTTTCCAAACTCAAACTGACAGAGACGTTACAACGTGTGCGTGAGGAGGGCGGAGCGAGGTCAGTTGTTTCCATGGCGTCTCGGTGACACGTCCATCGGCCGGTCACCTGTCCCGATTGTGTCTGGACCCACAGACCCACAATGGCGAGCCGTGGAGTCAGGGCCGGGCTGACAGCACGGGTGAAAGGGGCAGGGTGCCGTGTGTCAGCTCCACGGTCACACTCCCTCATCAGGACGGTGCAGCCCTTTTGTGAGGGCGGCTCGGCGCGGTCCGGTCGGCGTGGAAAGCGATTTACCGAGTCATTATGGTAAAAAGAATGGTCCGACGCCGAGGGCAGTCTGCGCAGGCCGGAGCGCATGGAAATGGAGACTTTCAGACCGAAGGCGGGGCGGGGAATTGTACAGTGCAAAGCTGCAGCAAATATTTACTATAGTAAATCCTGCTTTGTGAGCTTACACAGCGCTGCTTTCACATGACATCACTCCAGACTTAAGATGGTTCCCAAAGTTAGCTGGTAGTGTTAAGGACAAACACTACTGGAAACTTTGGCTGTAGATTACTGAAATGCTGTTTTTATAGTAGAAATAAGAGATTTTATTCATAAAAAATGCTATGTTTCTGATGAATATTTATTATGGATAGCAGTGTTCTCACTAGTGCAATTGAGCTTAGGGGGCCCCTACGCTGTGAATTCATTCCCCATGCTGCGATTTCACCCCGTACGCTGTGTTTCAACCAACGTAGTGGGATTTTCTGTTGTTTTTTCCTTTTTGAATTGATACCTGATTTAAATTTTAAAAAATACATCTTCAGAAAATGTGTCCCTCAAAATGCAGGAAAGAGTATTTAAGAGGGGTATCAATTTCTATATTTTCCATGGGATGATGTTTCTGGACCCCCTACAGGACTCGTGCCTGCGGCGCTTGCCGTGCAGCTATGCTGCACTTCAGCTTGCCCCTAAGCTGTGAACAAATCCTGGTGAGAACCCTGGCTACTGTAGAGCCAGGTTTAAATTTATGTTCTTTTCTGTAACAAATAAGTTAAAATAACAAGTTTTAGTAAAACATGTATATAAAGCATGAGTTATATTAAAATCCCTCTGAAAACATCTTTAAAGTATTGTTCAGTCCAAGACTGGAAAGTTTGGAGTCTGTGGTCTGGGTGCTCCAACCGTTTTTACCCGGCAAACTACTTTAACACAAAAACGCCAGAGAGCTACTTGGGCTTCAAAGACACTTGAGTAAAGTGGGGCTTTGGGGGAGTTCAACCAGGAGAATTAGTAGCCAAGATGAAATCTTAAAGAAAATCACAGAGTTTTTGACTTATACTTTACTGTATTGACCCAAATGTTTGCAAATTGTGTCCAGCATGTTCAGAACAAAATGAAAATGTGCGTCGTCATGCATGTTGAAATGTAGAAAGTCATTGGCGAGCGACCGAGAAAGGGCTGGAGCTACTGCTGTAGGAGCTACTAAACTGGAGATGGTGTTGGAGAGTGGAATGTAAACCTCATTTGCGCTTGTGCGTGTATGTTCCTGCAGACTTTCAAATGTACTTTGGAAGTGAGGGATTTGTGTTTGTACGTTTTGCAGCAGCGTACTGCACTGCTGAGTAGTTTATTAGTATCGATAAAAGCAATTGACTCGGCTCCACTCATTCAAGATGAACCTTTGTCCAATTGAAAATTCAGACCATGCAACTGATGCACAGGGTTCATTTTAGCATAGCACAGCCGAGCTTTGATATCAATTCAAAGGACAGCATGGTAATACAGCGGTTAGCGCTCGTGCTTCACAGCTAGAAGGTCCGGGTTCGAGTCCAACCATGACGGGGCCTTTCTGTGTGGAGTTTGCATGTTCTCCCCGTGTCTGCGTAAGTTTCCTCCGGGTACTCCGGTTTCCCCTACCACTAAAAACATGTACAATAGGTGAATCCTATTGCACATGCAATAGCCCAGTGTTTCTGACACCGGCCCGGTGTTTCTGACCACCAGCCTGGCTCCACATCGGAGATGGGTCCCCGGGTGCAGCCTTGCCGCTGCCCACTGCTCCTTACGGGTTGTCCAGTGGCGTCGAGGGATGGGTTACAATTGTACAATTCATGTATAATGACAAATAAAGCAAGAAACAAACAATACAATTGTTCAACTTCAAGTTTCATAAAATATAAAGTTCATCCTTTCATATCCTGATTGTACTGCCCGTGCCTGTTGTCCAAATCTTCCAGTGTGATAGATATTCTCAGAAATCTTATTAACATTGGGCAAAAGTCTGAACTCTGGTTTTAGACAACAATTGGTCTAGTGGGTGTTCACTGTGGCCCATCTCTCTGACCAACTCCTGCTCTGCATTGTGGGTAACTGAGGTGTGGCTCCTCCTCTAGAGATGATCTGAGCTGTCTTTTGCAGCCTCTCCAGCTGTGCTGCCTGACCTTTGTTGCGCCCCACTAAGATGACTTAAAAAGGTTCTTTGTGTTTGTGCATATCCTCGATTTCCGAGCTTTCTTCTATGGACTTGAACTGACAAATATGACAACATTTCAGCTGCAGGGTTGTTGAGATTATAAGTCCTGGGTCAGTCCTGTTTGCCCTGGTCTGGTCCTGTGGTTCAGTCCTTGGTTAGACCTTACTCGGTCCCTCTAGAGATGAGCTCATGGTGATGTTGATCTGAGCCCTCCGTAGCACCAGATCAGGTGGCTGTCAGCTCCCGTTGCCATGGTAATCCTCTGGCGTCGTCATGGCGAACAATCCCAGTGCTGTTGGAAAAAGTGTCGAGTTTCGGACGAGAGAGATGGACGAGGAGATAAAGAAACAAAGTCCAGATTTATAGTTTCTGCCCCATCTCCACCTGCTGATGTCACAAAGTGGAAACAGTGAATTTAGATCATTTTTGGGTTATTGATCGCTGGGGAGCTGACATTCTTGGAAAACCAGACTCTGGTGACATTTTTTAAAAACAGATTTCAATGGAGAATTTGCACCTCCCTAACACTGCTTGAAAGCCTGGCTCCAAAGAGTTACTTTTCTAAATCAATCAATCAAACTTTAGAGGAAGAAGAAGAAGAAGAAGAAGATCTTTATTTATATAGCGCCTTTCACAGACATGTTCACAAAGCGCTTTACATGAGAGCATTTTACATTCACTCCACACTCGGTGATGGTAAGCTACGTTTGTAGCTTCAGTTTCCCCTGGGGGAGACTGACAGAAGCACTGCACACATCTGCGCCAACGGTCCCTCTGACCACCATCATACATTCACTCACACACATCATTCATCCTGGCCTATTGTACATGTTTTTAGTGGTAGGGGAAACTGGAGTACCCGGAGGAAACCTACGCAGACATGGCGAGAACATGCAAACTCCACACAGAAAGGCCTGGTCCAGGTGGGAATCAAACCTGGAACCTTCTTGCTGTGAAGTGAGAGCGCTAACCGCTGTACTACCGTGCCACAGAAGACCACAGAAGATAAAACAATTTAAAAACACAAGATTATTACATCCTAGATAAATCAGTGCGTTCTAGGTGTTAAATGCCAGTTTGAAGAGATGAGTCTTTAATCTGGACTTAAATCGAGACAAATCTGTAAGAACACGCAGACTGAGGGGCAGCAGTTCCACAGTTTAGGCACTGTTACCCTAAAGGAACGATCGCTCCACTGTTTGTACTGGGACCTGGGTCAACAACTCAGTTAAATATTACGGAGCGAGACCATGAAAGTGCTTTAAAAACAAACATTACAATTTTTAAATCAATCCAGAAACGGACCAGGAGCCGGTGCAGAAGGAGAGGACGGGAGTGATGTGGCTGTATCTGGATGAACCGGTGAGAAGACGGGCTGCTGCGTTCTGCACTGACTGTAACCGGTGGAGTGACGACTGTGGGAGGCCAGAGTAGAGAGTGTTGCAGTAGTCAAACCAAGAACTTTCGTTCTTTATAAAGGCGCAGCTGGAAAAAAGATCGCTTTTTGTCTAAAAATTGCTATGACTCATGTGACAACGCTGGGTTGGGTAAGGTGTAGGGCTGGGCGATATATCGATATTTAAGATAAATTGATATATTTTTAAATGAGATATGGAATTAGACTATATCACGTATACAGTGGTCCCTCGCTATAACGCGGTTCACTGCGCCATACGCGCATTGTATTCTGCGTCCTGATTGGCTAGTCGCAGAGTGAGCCTCTCTCGTTGCATAGAGGATCTTTGTGTGTCCCGTCAACACATCAGCGCACACACTACACAGCTCAGAGTCACAGCAGCACAGGCCGGGCATGAGCGGGTCCAACTCCGCGTTCACTTTCTCTGAACTTTTCCACGAAAATAAACACCGCTAGCATGTGGCGCTCGCCTGAGATAAACACTGGCCTTCTGAAGCCTGAAACTGTGACGATAAAACTTTGGTCGTAGCTACAATTTGAACAAGCGCACAGCAGAGACGAGAGCAGCTCACGATGTTACCATCCCCACGTCTGTATGTGACTATCTAAAAATCATATATGACACCAAAAAAAATCACACAGTGACACCAGGCATAAGGAGAACCCGTGAACTAGTGACAATTAGTGCATAAAGTGTGTGGTGAGGGGTTTTACAGCCTTAAAACATATATAATATTTGTAAAAAATAAAGCGGTCTACTTCGCGGATTTCGTTTATTGCGGGCTATTTTTAGAACGTAACCCCCGCAAAAAACGAGGGACCACTGTATTGCGATATTTCAAATTCAGATAAGCTATTAAGTTAAAAAGAAACGGGTAATCTCAAGCTGATGTTTAAAAAAGTTTATCTTAAACTGAGCACTCTTTATATATAAATGCTGCCCTCAGAAAAAGATTGACCTATTTTATTTTATTGGCTATTTTTATTTAAGATGTTTTTTTTTATTTAAATGTGCACCGTACAGAGCTTTGTTATATAGTGTTCATGTTTACATTTTATAGTGAGTTTTCAATCAAACTACTACTGGCATGTGCGTATATGCTGATCTACTGCGCTTACACGCTGCAATTCCTCCGGTGTAAATTTGGTGTTATGTTTGAAGTGGAAACAGAATGAAAAGCTGTAAAGACTACCTTCCAGAGCTCTCAGGAACAGTGTGATGTCACTCTTTTGTCAGAGGTAGAGCACATTAGAGATTCAGGCCTCCACAGATCAATACCCATTATCCCATAATCTGGTCCCCACAGACGGGACCTCGGCGCTCAGAGGCCCCCGACTGGACTGATCCACACACACTCCGTCACTGACTGCCTGAGGGGCCCATGCACTTCACCTGACCTTTCCTACCCCTCATACCCCTGAGAGAGCCCTTTCTCAAATCTTAGCCCCAATCCCAAGATCCTGCAGGGGCTGGAGGGTTAATCGCGCTCCTAATCAACATCACAGTTTGAATGTGACGGCTTTATCTGGCCTTTATTTAAATGTACTGTTGTGCACATTTCCAGATTCACAATTCGTAAAACATTTGACATGATCAGAATCAGAATAATGTTTATTGCCATTGTTTGAGAACAGGTTCACAAACTAGGAATTTTTCTTGGTACAATCGTGCAACATGAAGCATAAAACATATAACACTTAATTTAGATAAAATAAACTATAAAAACTTTAAAACTATAAGGCTATAAAGACATGCAGAAAGAAGATTAAATGGATATAAAATATGGTCAAGACACAACAATTTGACATATGTGAAGTATTGACAGGGTGAGAAGGGTCTGTGATCCGACCATAGACTGTAAAAAATAATAGAAATCGTCTGCTCACGACTCTTAGCTGTAGAAAGACCTCCAAAGACGACTTATGTAAGGAAGAAAGGGCAAAAGTCCCTCAAACTAATTTACAACTGAAAGACTCCGCAGGTGCTCTTAATATTCTTTTGGAACTAAAACCAGATTTTTGCAAATGTTATCTACAACCTCTTGCCTTCTGGAGATCATTTCGTCTTATTTACATTATTAGACATGTTGATCTGGGGTAGCTAAAGTCTGAACCCCTCTGTAGGGCAATCCAGATTCAGTTGTAGTGCCGTTTTCTAACAAATAAAAGCTCAACTTGCATACTTTTCCTTTTGAACTAGGAAAGTCCCAGTTTTGAAAACGTATGTCTTTTTCCAGTCTTGACCCTGCTTGTTTTGAATCGATTTTTTTGTTTTAATAATGAAAACAATAAATGGGTTCTCTTCTGCGTCAGTGAGTAAATAGATAATGCGGCCAAACTGACAACTGCGGCTAACTGTGTCCCGCAGCAGAGGCAAAGACAAGCTCAACATCTTTAAACCTCACTGTACAACATCCCCATGTCACCCCTCACCTGCCCTGCACCACGCAAACAGCCACATCTGCAAAGGAAACGTTTGAAGAGAAGCAGACAGCGAGCGCGTGGTTTGTGTGTGGGGTTACACCCCGCCATTCCGACACCCCCCCACTCTGACATTGAGGTTAATTGTGGGAGTGGGGGCACTTCCCCTAACTAGAACTAACTCTTACCTTACCTTAGCCCTAACCTTAAGGATAGTGGAGTTTACAAGCTAACCCTAACCTTACCTTAGCCCTAACCTTAAGGATAGTGGAGTTTACAAGCTGACCCTAACCTTACCTTAGCCCTAACCTTAAAGGATAGTGGAGTTTACAACTAACCCTAACCTTACCTTAGCCCTAACCTTAAGGATAGTGGAGTTTACAAACTAACCCTAACCTTACCTTAGCCCTAACCTTAAGGATAGTGGAGTTTACAAGCTAACCCTAACCTTACCTTAGCCCTAACCTTAAGGATAGTGGAGTTTACAAGCTACCCTAACCTACCTTTAGCCCTAACCTTAAGAATAGGGGAGTTTACAAACTAACCTTACCTTAGCCCTAACCTTAAGGATAGTGGAGTTTACAAGCTAACCCTAACCTTACCTGAGCCCTAACCTTAAGGATAGTGGAGTTTACAAACTACCTTACCTTAGCCCTAACCTTAAGAATAGTGGAGTTTTACAAGCTAACCTTACTTAGCCCTAAAAAAAATTAACAACTAACCTTACTAGCCCTAACCTTAAGGATAGTGGAGTTTACAAGCTAACCCTAACTTACCTTAGCCCTAACCTTAAGGATAGTGGAGTTTACAAGCTAACCCTAAACCTTACCTTAGCCCTAACCTTAAGGATAGTGGAGTTTACAAACTAACCTTACCTTAGCCTAACCTTAAGAATATGGAGTTTACAAGCTAACCTAACCTTACCTTAGCCCTAACCTTAAGGATAGTGGAGTTTACAAGCTAACCCTAACTTACCTTAGCAACCTTAAGGATAGTGGAGTTACAACTAACTTACTTAGCCCTAACCTAAGAATAGTGGAGTTTACAACTAACCCTAACCTTACCTTAGCCCTAACCTTAAGAATAGTGGAGTTTACAAGCTAACCTTAACCTTAACCTTAAGCCCTAACCTTAAGAATAGGGGAGTTTACAAACTAACCTTACCTTAGCCCTAACCTTAAGGATAGTGGAGTTTACAAGCTAACCCTAACTTACCTTAGCCCTAACCTTAAGGATAGTGGAGTTTACAAACTAACCTTACCTTAGCCCTAACCTAAATAGTGATTTCAAGCTAACCTTCCTTAGCCCTAACTTAAGAATAGTGGAGTTTACAAAACTAACCTTACCTTAGCCCTAACCTTAAGAATAGTGGAGTTTACAAACTAACCCTAACCTTAGCCTAACCTAAGAATAGGGAGTTTACAAACTAACCACCTTGCCAACCTTAAGATAGTGGAGTTTACAAGCTAACCACCTTAAACCATATACCTTAGCCCTAACCTTAAGGATAGTGGAGTTTACAAACTAACCTTACCTTAGCCCTAACCTTAAGGATAGTGGAGTTTACAAGCTACCTTACCTTAGCCCTAACCTTAAGGATAGTGGAGTTTACAAGCTAACCCTAACTTACCTTAGCCCTAACCTTAAGGATAGTGGAGTTTACAAGCTAACCCTAACCTTACCTTAGCCCTAACCTTAAGAATAGTGGAGTTTACAAGCTAACCTAACCTTACCTTAGCCCTAACCTTAAGAATGGGAGTTTACAACTAACCCTAACCTTACCTTAGCCCTAACCTTAAGGATATGGAGTTTACAAGCTAACCCTAACCTTACCTTAGCCCTAACCTTAAGGATAGTGGAGTTTACAAGCTAACCCACCTTACCTTGCCCTAACTAAGATAGTGGAGTTACAAGCTAACCCTAACCTTACCTTAGCCCTAACCTTAAGGCTAGTGGAGTTTAGAAGCTAACCTTAACCTTACCGTAGCCCTAACCTTAAGGATAGTGGAGTTTACAAACTAACCTTACCTTAGCCCTAACCTTAAGAATAGTGGAGTTTACAAGCTAACCCTAACCTTACCTTAGCCCTAACCTTAAGAATAGGGGAGTTTACAAACTAACCTTACCTTAGCCCTAACCTCAAGGATAGTGGAGTTTACAACTAACCCTAACCTTACCTTAGCCCTAACCTTAAGGATAGTGGAGTTTACAAACTAACCTTACCTTAGCCCTAACCTTAAAAATAGTGGAGTTTACAAGCTAACCTTACCTTAAGCCCCTAAGCCGTTAGAATAGTGGATGTTTACAAGCTAACCTAACCTTACCCTTAGCCCTAACCTTAAGAATAGGGGAGTTTACAAACTAAACCTTACCTTAGCCCTAACCTCAAGATAGTGGAGTTTACAAGCTAACGCTATACCTACCTTAAGCCTTAAACCTTAAGGATAGTGGGAAGTTTACAACTAACCTTAACTAGCCTAACCTTTAAGGATAGTGGAGTATTACAAGCTAACCCAACTTTACCTTAGCCCTAACCTTAAAGGATAGTGGAGTTTAACAAGCTAACCATAACCTTACGCTTAAGCCCTAACCTAAGAATAGTGGAGTTTACAAGCTAACCTTACCTTACCTTACCTAACCTTAAGGATAGTGGAGTTTACAAACTTAACCTAAACTTACCCTTAAGCCCTAACCTTAGAGATAGTGGAGTTTACAAGGCTAACGCCTAACATTACCTTAGCCCTAAACCTTAAGGTAGTGGAGTTTACAAAATAACTTACCTTAGCCTAACCTTAAGAAATAGTGAGTTTAACAAGCCTAACCGTAACTTAACCTTAGCCCTACCTTAAGGATAGTGGAGTTTTAACAAACTACCTTACCTTAGCCCTAACCTTAAGAATAGGGGAGTTTACAAACTAACCTTACCTTAGCCCTACCTCAAGGATAGTGGAGTTTTACAAGCTAACCTAACCTTTACTTAGCCCTAACCTTAAGGATAGTGGAAGTTTACAACTATAACCTACCTTAAGCCTAACCTTAAGGATAGTGGGAGTTTACAAGCTTAACCCGCAACTTTACCTTAGCCTACCTTAAGGATAGTGGAGTTACAAGCTAACCCCTTAACCTTACCTTAGGCCCTAACCTAAGAATAGTGGAGTTTACAAACTAACCCTAACCCTTACCTTAGCCCTAACCTTAGAATAGTGGGAGTTTACAAGCTAGCCTTAACCTTAGCCTTAGCCCTAACCTTAAGGATAGTGGAGTTTACAACTAACCCTACTTACCTAGCCCTAAACCTTAAGAAAATAGTGGAGTTTTACAAGCTAACCTTACACTTAGGCCCTAACCTTAAGGATAGTGGAAGTTACAAGCTAACCTAACTTAACCTTAGCCCCTAAGCCTTAAGGATAGTGGAGTTTACAAGCTAACCCTAACTTACTTAGCGCCTAACCTTTAAGGGATAACTCGCACTATTCTTAAGGTTAGGGCTAAGGTAAGGTTAGGGTTTTAGTTTTGTAAACTCCAAACTATCTTAAGGTTAAGGGCTAAGGTAAAGGTTTAGGGTTAGTTTGTAAACTCCACTATTCTTAAGGTTAAGGGCTAAGGTAAGGTTAGGGTTAGCTGTAAACTCCACTTATCTTAAAGGTTAGGGCTAAGTTAGGTTAGTTTGTTAAACTCCACTATCCTTAAGGTTAGGGCTAAGGTAAGGTTAGGGTTAGCCCTTGTAACTCACTATCCTGAGGTTAGGGCTAAGGTAAGGTTATGGAGTTACAAACTAACCCGCTAACCCTTACCTTAGCCCTAACCTTAAGAATAGGGAGTTTACAAACTAACCTTACCTTAGCCCTAACCTCAAGGATAGTGGAGTTTACAAGCTAACCCTAACCTTACCTTAGCCCTAACCTTAAGGATAGTGGAGTTACAAACTAACCTTACCTTAGCCCCTAACCTTAAGATAGTGGAGTTTACAAGCCTAACCGTAACCTTACCTTAGCCCTAACCTTAAGGATAGTGGAGTTACAGCTAACCCTAACCTTACCTTAGCCCTAATCTTAAGGATAGTGGAGTTTACAAACTAACCTTACTTAGCCCTAACCTTAGGAATAGTGGAGTTTACAAGCTAAACCTAACCTACCTTAGCCCTAACCTTAAGGATAGTGGAGTTTACAAAACTAACCTTACCTTAGCCCTAACCTTAAGAATAGTGGAGTTTACAAGCTAACCGTAACCTTACCTTAGCCCTAACCTTAAAGGATAGTGGAGTTTACAAGCTAACCCTAACTTACCTTAGCCCAACCTTAAGGATAGTGGAGTTTACCAAGCTAACCCTAACCTTACCTTAGCCCTAACCTTAAGGATAGTGGAGTTTACAAACTAACCTAACCTTACCTTAGCCTAACCTTAAGAATAGTGGAGTTTACAAGCTAACCCTAACCTTACCTTAGCCCTAACCTTAAGATAGTGGAGTTTACAAGCTAACCCTAACCTTACTTAGCCCTAACCTTAGAATAGTGGGTTTTACAAGCTAACCCTAACCACCTTAGCCCTAACCTAAAATAGGGAGTTTAAAACTAACCTTACATTGCCCTAACCTCAAGGATAGTGGAGTTTACAAGCTAACCTACCTTACCTTAGCCCTAACCTTAAGGGATAGTGGAGTTACAAACTAACCTTACCTTAGCCCTAACCTTAGAATAGTGGAGTTTACAAGCTTACCGTAACCTTACCTTAGCCCTAACCTTAAGGATAGTGAGTTGACAAGCTAACCCTAACTTTACCTTAGCCTAACCTTAAGGATAGTGGAGTTTACAAGCTAACCTTACCTTAGCCCTAACCTTAAGAATAGTGGAGTTTACAAACTAACCCTAACCTTACCTTAGCCCTAACCTTAAGAATAGTGGAGTTTACAAGCTAACCTTAACCTTACCTTAGCCCTAACCTTAAGAATAGGGGAGTTTACAACTAACCTTACCATAGCCCTAACCTTAAGGATAGTGGAGTTTACAAGCTAACCCTAACCTTACCTTAGCCCTAACCTTAAGGATAGTGGAGTTTACAAACTAACCTTACCTTAGCCCTAACCTTAAGAATAGTGGAGTTTACAAGCTAACCTAACCTTACCTTAGCCCTAACCTTAAGGATAGTGGAGTTTACAAGCTAACCCTAACTTTACCTTAGCCCTAACCTTAAGGATAGTGGAGTTACAAGCTAACCCTAACCTTACCTTAGCCCTAACCTTAAGAATAGGGGAGTTTACAAACTAACCTTACCTTAGCCCTAACCTAAGGATACTGGAGTTTACAAGCTAACCCTAACCTTACCTAGCCCTAACCTTAAGAAAGGGAGTTTACAAACTAACCTTACCTTAGCCCTAACCTCAAGGATAGTGAGTACAAGCTAACCAACCTTACCTTAGCCAACCTTAAGGAATGGAAGTTACAACTAACTAACTTTTAACCTCAGCCCTAACCTTAAGGATAGTGGAGTTTACAAGCTAACCCTAACCTTACCTTAGCCCTAACCTTAAGAATAGTGGAGTTACAAACTAACCCTAACCTTACCTTAGCCCTAACCTTAAGAATAGTGGAGTTTACAAGCTAACCTTAACCTTACCTTAGCCCTAACCTTAAGGATAGTGGAGTTTACAAACTAACCTTACCTTAGCCCTAACCTTAAGAATAGTGGAGTTTACAAGCTAACCCTTACCTTACCTTAGCCCTAAACCTTAAGGATAGTGGAGTTTACAAGCTAACCCCTAACCTTACCTTAGCCCTAACCTTAAGAATAGTGGAGTTTACAAGCTAAACCCTAACCTTACCTTAGCCCTAACCTTAAGAATAGGGAGTTTACAAACTAACTTACCTTAGCCCTAACCTAAGGATAGTGGAGTTACAAGCTAACCTAACCTTACCTTAGCCCTAACCTTAAGGATAGTGGAGTTTACAAACTAACCTTACCTTAGCCCTAACCTTAAGAATAGTGGAGTTACAAGCTAACCGTAACCTTACCTTAGCCCTAACCTTAAGAATAGTGGAGTTTACAAGCTAACCCTAACCTTACCTTAGCCCTAACCTTAAGGATAGTGGAGTTTACAAGCTAACCCTAACCTTACCTTAGCCCTAACCTAAGAATAGTGGAGTTTACAAGCTAACCCTAACCTTACCTTAGCCCTAACCTTAAGAATAGGGGAGTTTACAAACTAACCTTACCTTAGCCCTAACCTCAAGGATAGTGGAGTTTACAAGCTAACCCTAACCTTACCTTAGCCCTAACCTTAAGGATAGTGGAGTTTTACAAACTAATCTTACCTTAGCCCTAACCTTAAGAATAGTGGAGTTTACAAGCTAACCATAACCTTACCTTAGCCCTAACCTTAAGAATAGTGGAGTTTACAAGCTAACCCTAACCTTACCTTAGCCCTAACCTTAAGAATAGGGGAGTTTACAAACTAACCTTACCTTAGCCCTAACCTCAAGGATAGTGGAGTTTACAAGCTAACCTTACCTTAACCCTAACCTTAAGGATAAAGGAGTTTACAAACTAACCTTACCTTAGCCCTAACCTTAAGGATAGTGGAGTTTACAAGCTAACTTTACCTTAGCCCTAAGCTTAAGGATAGTGGAGTTTACAAAGCTAACCCTAACCTTACCTTAGCCCTAACCTTAAGAATAGTGGAGTTTACAAACTAACCCTAACCTTACCTTAGCCCTAACCTTAAGGATAGTGGAGTTTACAAGCTAACCCTAACCTTACCTTAGCCCTAACCTTAAGGATAACTCCACTATTCTTAAGGTTAGGGCTAAGGTAAGGTTAGGGTTAGTTTGTAAACTCCACTATTCTTAAGGTTAGGGCTAAGGTAAGGTTAGGGTTGGCTTGTAAACTCCACTATCCTTAAGTTAGGCTAAGGTAAAGTTAGGGTTAGCTTGTAAACTCCACTATCCTTAAGGTTAGGGCTAAGGTAAGGTTACGGTTAGCTTGTAAACTCCACTATTCTTAAGGTTAGGGCTAAGGTAAGGTTAGTTTGTAAACTCCACTATCCTTAAGATTAGGGCTAAGGTAAGGTTAGGGTTAGCTTGTAAACTCCACTATCCTTGAGGTTAGGGCTAAGGTAAGGTTATGGAGTTTACAAACTAACCCTAACCTTACCTTAGCCCTAACCTTAAGGATAGTGGAGTTTACAAACTAACCCTAACCTTACCTTAGCCCTAACCTTAAGGATAGTGGAGTTTACAAGCTAACCCTAACCTTACCTTAGCTATAACATTAAGGATAGTGGAGTTTACACACTAACCCTAACCTTACCTTAGCCCTAACCTTAAGGATAGTGGCGTTTACAAGCTAACCCTAACTTACTTAGCCCTAACTTAAGAATAGGGGAGTTTACAAAACTAACCTTACCCTAGCCCTAACCTTAAGGATAGTGGAGTTTACAACTAACCCTAACCTTACCTTAGCCCTAACCTTAAGTATAGTGGAGTTTACAAGCTAACCTTACCTTAGCCCTAACCTTAAGAATAGTGGAGTTTACAAACTAACCCTAACCTTACCTTAGCCCTAACCTTAAGAATAGTGGAGTTTACAAGCTAACCTTAACCTTACCTTAGCCCTAACCTTAAGGATAGTGGAGTTTACAAACTAACCCTAACCTTACCTTAGCCCTAACCTTAAGAATAGTGGAGTTTACAAGCTAACCCTAACCTTACCTTAGCTAAACATTAAGGATAGTGGAGTTTACAAACTAACCCTAACCTTACCTAGCCCTAACCTTAAGGATAGTGGAGTTTACAAGCTAACCCTAACCTTACCTTAGCCCTAACCTTAAGGATAGTGGAGTTTACAAACTAACCTTACCTTAGCCCTAACCTTAAGGATACTGGAGTTTACCAACTACCTACCTTACCTTAGCCCTAACCTTAAGAATAGTGGAGTTTACAAGCTAACCGTAACCTTACCTTAGCCCTAACCTTAAGGATAGTGGAGTTTACAAGCTAACCCTAACTTTACCTTAGCCCTAACCTTAAGGATAGTGGAGTTACAAGCTAACCCTAACCTTACCTTAGCCCTTACCTTAAGAATAGGGGAGTTTACAAACTAACCTTACCTTAGCCCTAACCTTAAGCATACTGGAGTTTACAAGCTAATCCTAACCTTACCTAGCCCTAACCTAAAGAATAGGGGAGTTTACAAACTAACCTTACCTTAGCCCTAACCTCAAGGATAGTGGAGTTTACAAGCTAACCCTGACCTTACCTTAGCCCTAACCTTAAGGATGGTGGAGTTTACAACTAACCTTACCTTAGCCCTAACCTTAAGAATAGTGGAGCTTACAGCTAACCGTAACTTTACCTTAGCCCTAACCTTAAGGATAGTGGAGTTTACAAGCTAACCCTAACTTTACCTTAGCCCTAACCTTAAGGATAGTGGAGTTTACAAACTAACCCTAACCTTACCTTAGCCCTAACCTTAAGAATAGTGGAGTTTACAAGCTAACCTTAACCTTACCTTAGCCCTAACCTTAAGGATAGTGGAGTTTACAAACTAACCTTACCTTAGCCCTAACCTTAAGAATAGTGGAGTTTACAAGCTAACCCTAACCTTACCTTAGCCCTAACCTTAAGAATAGGAGAGTTTACAAACTAACCTTACCTTAGCCCTAACCTCAAGGATAGTGGAGTTACAAGCTAACCCTAACCTTACTTAAGGTTAGTGGAGTTTACAAACTAACCTTACCTTAGCCCTAACCTTAAGAATAGTGGAGTTTACAAGCTAACCCTAACCTTACCTTAGCCCTAACCTTAAGAATAGGAGAGTTTACAAACTAACCTTACCTTAGCCCTAACCTCAAGGATAGTGGAGTTTACAAGCTAACCCTAACCTTACCTTAGCCCTAACCTTAAGGATAGTGGAGTTTACAAACTAACCTTACCTTAGCCCTAACCTTAAGGATAGTGGAGTTTACAAGCTAACCCTAACTTTACCTTAGCCCTAACCTTAAGGATAGTGGAGTTTACAACTAACCTTACCTTAGCCCTAACCTAAGAATAGTGGAGTTTACAACTAACCCTAACCTTACCTTAGCCCTAACCTTAAGAATAGTGGAGTTTACAAACTAACCTTAACCTTACCTTAGCCCTAACCTTAAGGATAGTGGAGTTTACAAACTAACCCTAACCTTACCTTAGCCCTAACCTTAAGAATAGTGGAGTTTACAAGCTAACCCTAACCTTACCTTAGCCCTAACCTTAAGGATAGTGGAGTTTACAAGCTAGCCCTAACTTAAATAGTGGAGTTTACAAGCTAACCCTAACCTTACCTTAGCCTAACCTTAAGGATAGTGGAGTTTACAAGCTAACCCTAACCTTACCTTAGCCCTAACCATAAGGATAGTGGAGTTTACAAACTAACCCTAACCTTACCTTAGCCCTAACCTTAAGGATAGTGGAGTTTACAAACTAACCCTAACCTTACCTTAGCCCTAACCTTATGCTGGGTTACACATAGGCACGATGCGTTACGAATGGCATTTTTCCGTCATTCGTGACGTTCGTGACATGACTTAACGCATCTCAATGGGATTCTTAATAGAACGTATCAGTTCGTGACATTCGTGATGTTCGTGGAGAAAGTTTTTGGCTGTCAAAAAATCTTCCACGAATGTCACGATTCACCCTCTGTTCGTCGAGTTCGCAACGGAGCGTGTCCTTTCGTGATGCGTAGTGGCGCTTCGCAATTCAGCGTGAAAGCATTCGTAAGCATTCGTACAGCATTCGTAGTGCAGAATCACTGTTTTCACGCTCAGAATTGATAGAAACACACGCTACGCCGAAAAGGTAATGTTCATACCTGCACTATGCCAAAGAAAAGTCACACAAAGTCGGCCAGTCCGCACTCCAGGCCCGGACAGCACCTGCTCCTGCCGCTCCTCAGGTGCTGAAGTTGTTTCTCCGGCCTTTCTTCCTGCGGTCGTTCCTCCTGATGTTTGCGAGCCAGTTCCTGCCACCCCTATAGCCGCCCCGCTGGAGAACCCCACTGTTATATATTTGTCCCGATTTTCCGCGCGTTTGTGGAAAAAAGAAAAGGGACAGTAAGAAGTGCGCCTTTCCCGCACTGTTTACTGTCCCTGAATGCATCTCCCACGCTGCCATACGCACTGACCCAAACAACAACGCGTGGCTACAGCAGCTATAACATGGATAAGTGTTAAGACTTATTTACAACTTTAGACATGAAAAACAAGCGGCGATGGGCGCAGGGCAGGTGGAGACAGGCCTGTTGTTCTGGATTATGCAAAAGAAGTTTTGCCAAATGGATCGACCAGACGAGTGAGAGTCATGGATAAAGAGGTGAAGAGTTCTACGACAGATCCCCAGAAGATCGAGTGCACAGTGAGTGTAGTGTTATTATGCTTAATGTGGAGTAAAGTCTGGCTGAATGTGCCGCTGTTGCACAAACTCATTTGGCATAAAGCGCGTGTGTTTATTGCTATTGTTTGTCTTGATAGATTCAGCGTTTGACAGGAGCATATGACTTAGTTTGGGTTTGACCCATAGACTGTGAAAAACGTTTGCTATTCTACAGTATATGGACAGTCCCGACGCTCAGCTGGTCTTTGCTTTTGCGTAACCCGATTTGGCAAGAGCCCAATGAGTCAGGTGAGAGCACGGCGGAGCAAGACTCCTCTGCTCCGCCTCCAACCCGGTGTGTGCGGCAGATGGTTTGTCCACATTCGCCCGATCTTGACAGATTTCTGACAGAACTCGACAATTCCAATGACCCGTAACAGACCGCAACACCTCGCAATAGCACGCAACAGAGCGCCACAGCCCGCAGCAGAGCGGGACGCGTGTTCGTGACCGTGCGTAATAATTCGTGCCATTAATCGTAACGCGTAGTAACAGGTCGCAACAGTTTGTGGCGGTGCGTGAAACCTCTACCCCGAATCATCACATTCGTGATCCTCGGCCACGAATATGGATTCGTGGCATTCGTGACTTGTCGTCGTTATGGTTAAACCCAGCATTAAGGATAGTGGAGTTTACAAGCTAACCCTAACCTTACCTTAGCTATAACATTAAGGATAGTGGAGTTTACTCACTAACCCTAACCTTACCTTAGCCCTAACCTTAAGAATAGGGGAGTTTACAAACTAACCTTACCTTAGCCCTAACCTTAAGGATAGTGGAGTTTACAAACTAACCCTAACCTTACCTTAGCCCTAACCTTAATGTAACCCGCATTTCCTGAAGCAATCTTATTTTTGCGGGGCTGCTTCCCGTGAGGCAGTAGCCCCATTTCCTTTAACCTGCGGGGTCAATCCCGGGTCACATCCTCCTCCACCACTCCCTGTGACTGTGGCTGGTGGCGTGCGTCTCCGGTGTTTTCAAGCTACTTTTAGCGCTGATCTTGCAATCAATACACCTCGAAACTCCGATCACGGGTGAGTCCTTTTAGTCATCATATTCCTACCTGCTTTATGTACCGAATAAGTGCGTAGTCCTCAGTAACACCTTGTTTTAACAGCATCGTGTTCATGCTACCCGTGCTTGAGCTCCAAAGCTGTATCAACTGCTCGGGCTGGAACCACTTCTACCCGTGTAGGTTAACTAGTCTTCAACGGTGAGTTTCCGACACAAACTCGGGTTATTGTTTATGTTTATAGCGGGTGAATTTAAGTTGCATTTTGCGGTTTTGGTTGCCTTATCATAGCCTCGCTACCGCTCCTGTTCCAAGCTCCATTGAGCCTCGTTCATTGTTTAGACTTGTTTATGTGCATTCGTAGCGCACAAAGCACCGCTCCTAGTGATTAACCCGTGAATTATTTAGGTTTCCATTCAAGCCGAATGGTAAAGAACAGTTGCCTTTACTAGAAGCGACCTTTTGTGTTGTGCTTTTGCACCGTTTTTGTGTGCGCTTGTTACTTCTGCACACAGCGTTAAAGCGGCTATGAGTTTCCGCTTTGTTTACTTTTGTAGAAACAACCTTTTTGACGTAGCTACGTGTTTTTTTTATTGTTGCGCAACTCTATTAGCTTGAGAATCTGCTTGAGTAGTTTGATCCCTGCTCAAGTAATTTAAGTTACAGATCGTATGTTTTTGGATTACTTGAGTTATGAACTTTTGAACCTTATGAAGTGCACTTGTGTTGAGAAATGGGTTTTTAAATCAATGAAACGGTATTGATACTAATTAGCTGTTTAATGGTTAGTTATATTAATGGTTGTGAGTATCATAGCCATTTACATATTTCGAAAAGAAATATGACCTGTTTTTGTAATTGTATCTACATATGGAAATATGTACATCCGTATGCGCATATACTTTGGTGTTAGCTTATTAATACAAATGCTCATTTGTGTTTTTCATTTTTGACCTTTCCAGGTCAGGTTTTGTGATAAGGACTGAAACACACCTTTCAACCACCTACAACCTTCAATGTCCCTTTATGATGGCGAGCTATTGACCTGCCTATGCGGTAGGAGACCTCGAACCATTTTATGAACTGTACTGAATGTTATGGAAAAACCATAACAAACTGAACTGAAAAACAAAGGAAAAAGAAACTCCCTTGACTATTGCATTCTGCAAAGCAATTTTTTTGTTTTGTTTCATATTGTTTTGTATTGTGTTGTTAATCATATCTGACCTATTAATAATATATATATACATTCATACCTCCATATCTTATTATATAAATATCTCATATATATATATATATATATTGGCCTTCTGAATATATTCAATATATTAATGAAAAGAAACTTCTTGTGTTCGTGCTTTATTCACACACTCTGGCTCTGTGGCCGAATCTTCTTCTGGCACAACTTAGTCATTCCTTCTAGCCCTAAGCGTTACATTAAGAATAGGGGAGCTTACAAACTAACCTTACCTTAGCCCTAACCTTAAAGGATCTGTATCATGCTATTTTAGCCATTCCAAAGTAAAGTATAGGCATATATATGATATATTGTACCTCTATCACTATGGAGTACTCATTTTGAGAGAAATATAAGTATTTTTGGGGGGTATTTTCCCTACCCGGAAGACAAGACGCTTCGATTCAGTTAACTCCGCCCCTCTCTCCGCTCATTCCACATTTGCAGTATTATAAATATAAATATTGCTGCAAAAAGTGAAGTTACTTATAAGGAGTTGACATGTGCAACACAGTTTCATAAATGGCTAACACACACGCTAACACGCGTTTGATTGACTCACCGCTCAGCATGGCCTCCCCATCGTCGGGTGTTTACGTTATGGCCCTCGTGTTGGTTATAAAAGTTAATCCACTTTGATTCTGGCCAAGGTTCACCAAGCATCAATCAGGTTGGTTGATATAGTAGCTAGCTTAATCCCGGAAATAAATTCCAACTTCTGGCGAGTGCACTCTTCTTTAGGAAGGTTGAATAGTCCTGTTCCTCTCGTAGCCAAACGCGCATCCGTGGCATTATCGGTAAAAAAAAAGAACAGGCAGTGTCCAGAGTAGGTTAGAAAGAGCTCAGTCTTCAAAACAACACTTATGCTCGGATCCATGGCTCCTCCAGCCGTGGGTGCGCTTGATTAGCGTCGTGGGACAGCACAGACGCGTCGGAGAGTTGCTGTTTTTTTTTTTTTTTTTTTTAATCAGGCCGTAAGGCATTACATTACAGACGTAGAGCACTTCCGTTCCGCTGTGACGACACAACTGAACAGCTCAGTCGTTTACCAGGAGAGGGTGGAGCAGCTGCTCAGAGAGCAGGATTCAGGAGGATTACTTAGAACTGCGTGAATGAAGCCAAAAACCGCTCTGGGGGTGTTTTTGATAAGGAAATAGCATAACAACATGGTTAAAAACTCAAAAAAGTCGATTTTGCATGATATAGGACCTTTAAGGATAGTGGAGTTTACAAACTAACCCTAACCTTACCTTAGCCCTAACCTTAAGTATAGTGGAGTTTACAAGCTAACCTTACTTAGCCCCTACCTTATAGAATAGTGGAGTTTACAAACTACCTACTTACCTTAGCCCTAACTTAAAATGTTGGACGCTTTCAGCTAATTAACTTACCCTTAGCCTAACCTTCAAGGGATAGGGGAGTCTTACAACTAACCAACCTTACTAGCCCTCAAACTTAAGAATAGTGGCCAGTTTACAAGCTAACCCTAACTTACATTAGGCCTAACTTAAGGATACGGTGGAGGTTTACAGCAACTAACCTAACTTACTAGCCTCTAACTTAGGATAGTGGAGTTTAACCTAATTCCTAACCTTACCTTAGTAAAACTAAGGATAGTGGAGTTTACAAACTACCTAACTCACTTACCTAACCTTAAGGAGTAGTGGGGAGTTTACCAACTAACTTACTTGCCTAACCTCAAGGATCTGAGAGTAACAAGCTAACCCTACCCCTTCACTTAGCCTAACCTAAATCACGTGGATGTTCTACAAGCTAACGTAACTTAACTTAGCCCTAACCTTAAGGAAGTGGAGTTACAAGCTACCTACATTTACGTTAGGCGCTAACCTTAAGGACTAGTGGGGAGTTTTACAAGCTAACCTAATACTACATTAGCCCAACTTAAGAATACGGTGAGCCTTTACAACTAACTTACTTAAAGCCCTAACGCATAAGCATACTGGCGTTTACAAGCTAACTAACTTACTTAGGCCTAACCTAAAAGATAGGGGAGTTTAAAACTAACGCTTATCCTTCGAGCCCTATACTCAAGGATAGTGGACGTCTTGAAGCTAACCCTAGACTTACTTAGCCCATAACCTTAAGGATGTGGAGTTTTACAAACTAAACTTACCGTTAGCTAACCCTTCGAATAGTGGAGCTTACAAGTCTAACCGTAACTTAGCTTAAGCCCTAACATTCAGATAGTGGACGTTTAAAGCTAACTAACTTTACCTTAGCCTAACTTACAGGATAGTGGAGTTTAAAGCAACCTAACTTCCTTAGCTACCTTAAGTAAGTGGAGTTCAAGCAACTAATAACCCTTACCCTTAGCCTAACCTTAAAGATGTGGAGTTTAAAACTACCTACTTAGCCAACTAAGATAGTGAGTTTACAAGCTAACTAACTTACTTAGCCGTAACCTAGAATAGGAGAGTTTTACAACTAAAACCTAGCTTAGCCTAACTCAAGGGATAGTGGAGTTTACAAGCTAACCTAACCTTACTAGCCTCCCTTAAGGATAGTGGAGTTTTAAATAACTCTTACCTTACCTAACTTAAGGATAGTGGAGTTTTTACAAGCTACCTCACTTTCTTAGCCTAACCTTAAGGATAGTCGCAGTTTTAAACTGACCCTAAACTACTTAGACTACAACCTAAAGAATAGTGGAGTTACAACTAACTAACTTACAATTAGCCCTAACTTAAGATAGTGGATTTACAAGCTAACTCTTAAACCTTACTTCAGCCTAACCTTAGGATAGTCGAGTTTCAACTAACCCTAACTTACTTAGCCCAACCTTAATGAATAGCTGGAGTTACAGCAACTAACTTACTTAGCACTAAATTAAGGATAGTGGATTTACAAGCTACCCTACCTTAAGAATAGTGGAGTTTACAAGCTACCTAACCTACCTTAGCCCTAACTTAGGATAGTGATTTACAATCAAAACCCTAACCTTACTAGCTAACCTTAAGGATAGTGGAGTTTAATACAAACTAACCCTACTTACATTTAGCCTAACCTAAGGATAGTGAGTTTTACAACTACCTACTTATTAGCTCTAACCTAAGGATATGATGGAGTTTAAAAACTAACCTAAACCTTACCTTAGCCTACCTTAGGATAGTGGGTTACAGCTAACTAACCTACCTAGCTAGTAACAATTAGGATAGGGAGTTTCCACTAACCTGAACTTACTTAGACCTAACTTAAGAATTAGTGCGAGTTTACAACAACCTTACTCTTAGGCCCTAACCTTAAGGATAGGAGTTACAAGCTAACCTAACTTACCTTACCCTAACCTTAGGATAGTGGACGTTTACAACTAACCTACTTAGCCCTAACATTAAGAATAGTGGAATTTAAAGCTAACCTAACTTCCTTAGCTAACTAAGAAATAGTGGAATTTACAAGCACACCCTACCTTACCTTAGCGGTAACCTTAAGGATAGTGGAGTTTACAAGCTAACCCTACCTTACCTTAGCCTACCTAAGAAAGTGGAGTTTTACAGCTAACCTTAACCTTCTTAGCCTAACCTAAGAATAGGGAAGCTTTACAAACTAACCTATACCTTAGCCCTACTAAGGATGGTGGAGTTTACAAACTAACCTCTGTACTTAGCCCTAACTAAGGTAGTGTGTTTACAAACTAATCCTTAATCCCTTAGCCCTAACTTACAGGATAGTGGAAGTTTCAAGCTAAACCTAACCTTACTAGCCTAACCTCTAAGATGTGGCAGTTTACAACTTAACCTTATTAGCCCTAAATAAGGTCGTGGAGTTACAAATAATACTTACCTAGCCCTAACCTAAGGATAAGGGAGTTTCAGCACCTGAACCGTACGCTTAGCCTAATTAAGGATACGTGGATTTACAAACTAACGCTTACCTTAGCCCTAACCTTAAGAATAGTGGAGTTTCAAGCTAACCCTAACTGTACCTTAAGCTAACCTTTAAGGATAGTTGGAGTTTCACAAGCTAACTCGCTCAACTTACTCTTAGCCCTACCTTAAAATATGGAGTTTACAGCACCCTAACTTACTTAAGCCGTATACTTTAAGATAGTGGAGTTTACAGCTAACACTAACTTACCTTAGCTAGCTTAGAAGTGATTTATCAAGCTTACCTTACCTTACTTGCCCAACTTAAGAACATGGAGTTACTACACTAACTAACCTTAACCTTAGCCCTAACCTAAGAATAGGGGAGAGTTTTAACTAACTTCTTGAGCCTAACCTTAAGGATAGTGGATTTACAAACTAACACCTAACTTACTTAGCCTAACCTACAGGTTAGTGGAAGTTTTACAAGCTAATCCTAACCTTACCTTAGCCCTAACCTTAAGGATTAGTGGAGTTTACAAACTAACCCTAACTTACCTTAGCCCTTAACCTTAGGATAGGTGGGAGTTACACGCTAACCCTCCTTACTTAGCCTAATAAGGATAGTGGAGTTTACAAACTAACCCTAAGCTTACTTAGACTAACCTTTAAGGATAGTGGGAGTTACAACAACCCATAACTTAGCCCTAACTTAAGGATGTGGAGGTTTAAAGCTAACCCTAACTTATTACCTTATTCCTAACTTAAGGATGTGGAGTTTACAAACTACTTTACCTAGCCTAACCGCAAGGATACTGGAGTTTACAAGCTAACCCTAAACCTTATTAGCTAACGTAAGATAGGAGTTAACAACTTAACACTCTTAGCCCATACTTAAGGTAGTGGAGTTTACAAATAACCCACCTTACCTTAGATATAACATAAGGTAGTGGCGTTTCTCACTAACCTAACCTTACCTTAGCCTAACCTTAAGAATGTGGAGTTGTACAACAAACTTACTTAGCTCCTAACCTTAAGGATAGTGGAAGTTCACCAAACTAACCCTAACCTTACTTAGCCTAACCTTAAGGTAGTGGAGTTTACAAACTAACCTTACCTTTAGCCCTAACTTAAGGATGTGGAGTTTACAAGCTAACCTAACCTTACTTAGCTATTAAGGATAGTGGAGTTAACAAACTAACCTTACTTAGCCTAACATTAAGATAGGTGATGTTTACAAGCTAATCAACTATACCTTGCCGCTAACCTTAAGAATAGTGGAGTACAGAGCTAACCCTAACCTTACTTAGCCGTAACCTTAAGGATAGTGGAGTTACACTACCTACCTAACTTACCATTAGCCCTACTTAAGAATGGGAGTTTAGCAAGCTACTTAACTTACTTAGCCCAACTAAGATACAGGGAGTTCAAACTAACCTTACTTAGCTAAACTTAAGGAAGTGGAGTTTACAAACTAACCCTAACTTAACATTAGCTAACTTAAGGTGAAGTGGAGTTTACAACTAACTTACTTAAGCCCTAACCTAAGGAAGTGGTTAAAAGTAACTAGACTTACTAGCCTAACGTAAGGATAGTGGTTAAAAACTAACCCTTACCTTAGCCTAACTTAGGTTAGTGGAAGTTCTAGCAACTAACATACTTAGGCCTAATTAGGATTAGTTGGAGTTTACAAGCTAACCTAACTACTAGCCCTAACCTTAAGGAAAGTGGAGTAACAAACTACTTACCTAGCTACTTAAGAAGTAGTGGAAGTTACAAGCTAACTCCTAACTTTACCTTAGCCCCAAACCTTAGATAGTGGATTCACAAAGCTAACCTAAACTTACCTTACTAACCTTAAGAATAGTGGAGTTAAAGCTACCCTAGCTTAGTTAGCGTAACCTTAGGATAGTGGAGTTTACAGCTAGACCTAACTTTCCTTAGCCCTACCTTAGAATTGAGTTCTTTACAGTAACCTTACCTTTAGCCCTAACTTAAGAATGTGAGTTTCACTAACCTAACCTTACCTTAGCTCCTAAGAATAGGGGAGTTTCAAACTAACGTTACATTAGCTAACCTTAAGGATTGTGGAGTTTAACTAACCTAACATACTTAGCCTAACTTAAGGTTTAGTGGAGTTTACAAACTAACTTACCTTAGCCTAACTTAAAGATAGCTGGAGTTTACAAGCTAACCTTACCTTACCTTAGCCTAACATTAAGGATGTGGAGTTACAAACTAACCCCTAACTTACCTTAGCTAACTTAAGGAATAGTGGAGTTTTACAACTAACCTAAACTTACCTTAGCCCTAACTTAAGGATTGGAGTTTACAACTAACTAATTAACTAGCTAAATTAGGATAAGTGGAGTTACACTAACCTAACTTACTTAGCCACTTAAGGATGGTGGAGTTACAAGCTAACCCTAATTAAACTTAGCTATAACATTAGGATAGTGGGAGTTCAACTAACCTACCTTACCTTAAGCCTAACTAAGATAGTGGAGTCTTAACAAGCTACTAACCTTACTTAGCCTAACTAGGTAATGGAGTTACAAACAACTTACTCTTAGCCACCTACCCTAGGGATACTGGGTTACAAGCTAACCTACTTCTAGCCTAACTAGATAGGGGAGTTTACAAACTAAACCTACCTTAAGCTACCTTAAGGATGTGGAGTTTAACAAGCTAAATAAAACTTCTTAGTCCTAACTTAAGGATAGTGAGTTACAAACTAACCTTACCTTAGCTAACTAAGAATAGTGGAGTTTAAAGCTCGGTAACTTACTTAGCCCTAACTTAAAGGAAGTGGAGTCTCAAGCTAAGAACTACCTTAGCCCTACTCTTAAGGATAGTGAGAGTTTACAAGCTAACCTAACTTACCTTAGCACCTTAAGGATAGTGGAGTTACAACTACTTATTAGCCTAACCTTAAGAATAGTGGAGTTTACAAGCTAACCCAAACCTTGACTTAGCTAACTTAAGAATGTGGAAGTTTACAAGCTAACCTAACTTACTAAGCCGTAACTAAGATAGTGGAGTTTCAAGCTAACCTATAACTTACCTTAGCCTAACCTAAATGTGGAGTATTCAAGCTACTTTATCCTTAGCCCTACCTTAAGGATAGTGGAGTTTACAAAACTAACCTTACCTTAGCCTAACCTTAAGGATAGTGGAGTTTACCAAACTAATTAACTTAGGCCTAACTTAAGTTTGGAGTTTACAAAACTCACTTACTTAAGCCTAACTTTTAAGGATAGTCGGGAGTTTAACAACTAACTAAGCTTGACTTAGCCCTAACTAAGGAAGTAGGTGGAGTTTACAAACTAACCTTTACTTTGCCTACCTAAGGTTAGTGAGTTTACAAATAACCTTACTAGCCCTAAACTTAAGGATAGTGGAGTTTCAGCTAACCCTAACTTACTTAAGCCTAACTTAAGATATGGAGTACAAACTAACTTAACCTTAGTAACTTAAAATAGTGGAGTTACAAGCTACACCCACTTTTATTAGCTAACCTTAAGGAAGGCAGTTACACAAGCTATACCCCCTTATCCTTAGCCCTAATTAAGAAGTATGGAGTTTAAAGCTACCTAACCTTACATTAGCGTAACTTAGGATAGGGGTTTACAACTAACCCTACCTTACCTTAGCCCTAACTTAAGATAGGAGTTTACCAGCAACTTACTTCCCTTAGCCCTACCTTAAGGATAGTGGAGTTTACAAAACTAACCTTACCTTAGCCTAACCTTAAGGATAGTGGAGTTTACCAAACTAACCTTACCTTAGCCCTAACCTTAGAAGTGGTTTACAAACTAACCCTAACATTACTTCCTAACTAGGTTGTGGAGTTTACAAAACTAAACTACTCTAAGCCCTAATTAGAATAGTGGAGTTTAAAGCTAACTTCACTTAACTTTAAGCGCCTAACCTTAAGGATAGTGCGGTTTACAAACTAACCTAACCTACTAGCCTAACTTAAGGATAAGTGGATTTACAAAACTAACCCTAACTTACCTTAGCTACCTTAAAGGATAGTGGAGTTTACAACTAACAACTACTTAGCTAACTTAAGGATAGTGGAGTTTACAAGCTACCTAACTTATTAGCTATAACATTACGATATGTGGGAGTTACAAACTAACCCTAACTTACTTAGCCCTACTAAGGATAGTGGATTACAAGCTAACCTAACCTTACTTAGCCTCACCTTAAGGATGTGGAGTTACAAACTACCTTACCTTAGCCTAACTAAGGATACTGGGGAGTTCAAGCTAACCTAACCTTCTTACCTAATAGAAGTAGTGGAGTTACAAACTAACCTTACCTTAGCCCTAAACCTTAAGGATAGTGGAGTTTATAAAACTAACCCTACAGCCCTTACCTTAAGGATAGTGAAGTTATAAACTAACTTACCGGTTACCCTAACCTTAAGATAGTGGAGTTTTAAAGTAACGCTAACCTACCTTACACGCTAACCTATAAGGATAGTGGAGTTTAACAGCTAACCTACTTTACCTTAGCCTAACCTTAAGGATATGGAGTTTACAAGCTCACCTAACTCTTACCCTTAGCCCTAACCTAAGAATAGTGCAGTTTACAATTTATCTACCTAACCTTAACTTAGCCCTAACATTACAGAATGGAGTTGTACGAAGCTAACCTACTACTTAGCCATAACCATATAATGGGGGGATAGTGGAGTTTACAACTAACACCTACCTTACAGACCCTTAAGAATAGTGGAGTTTTACAAGCTAAACCCTAACTAACTTAGCCCTAACATTAAGGATAGTGATTGTTTACAAGTAACTAACTTAACCTTAGCCTAACTTAAGAAAGCTGAGTTTACGCAAGCAACTTAACTTAGCCCTAACCTTAAGAAATAGGGTGGGAGTTACAAACAAGCTAACCGTCAACTTACCTTAGCATAACTTAAGGATATTGGGAGTTTTACAGGCTAACCCTACTTTAACTTACTAACTTTAAGGATACGTGGAGTTATCAACTAACAATAACTACCATTGTCTACTTAAGAAAGTGGAGTTTTACAAACTAACCTAATTATTACCTAACCGTTAAGATAGTGGAGTTTACAAGGGCAACCTTAACCCCTTAGCCCTAACCTTAAGGATATGGAGTTTACAAGCTAACCTTACCTAGCCCTAACCTTAAGGATAGTGGAGTTTACAAGCTAACCTTACCTTAGCCCTAACTTAAGGATAGTGGAGTTTACAAGCTAACCTAACCTACCATTAAACTTAGAAAGTGGAGTTACATATAACCTAACTTACCTTAGCCTAACCTTAAGTGAAGTGGAGTTTACAAAGCTAACCCTAACCTTAACCTAGCCTAAACCTTACAGATACGTGGAGTTACAAACTAACCTAACTTACATGCCTAACTTAGGGATACGATGAGTTTACAACACCTGACCTTACTAGCCCTAACTAAGGATAGTGGTTTACAAGCTAACCTAACCTTACCGCTAGCCCTAACTTAGGATAGTGGAGTTTACAGAGCTAACCTACTTACTTGCCTAACCTTAGGACTATGTGGAGTTTAAAGCTAACCCTATTATTACCTAGCGCTAACACTTTAAGAATAGGGAGTATACAAACTAACCTACTTAAGCCCTAACATTAAGGAAGGAGTTACAAACTAACCTAACCTGCTTTAGCTAACTAAGGATTAGTGGCAGTTTACAACTAACCTTAACTTAGCCACTTAAGGATAGTGAGTTTACAACACTAAACTTCTTAGCCTAACCTAAGGATAGTGGAGTACAAGTAACCCTACCTTAGCTACACCTAGGCATATGGAGTTTACAAGCTAACCCTAACCTTACCTTAGCCCTAACCTTAAATAGGGGAGATTTACAAACTCTACCTTACCTTAGCCCTAACCTTTAAGATAGTGGAGTTTTACAAGCTAACCCTTAACCTTACCTTAGCCCTTAACCTTAAGGATAGTGGAGTTACAAACTAACCTACCTTAGCCCTAACCTTAAGAATAGTGGATTTACAAGCTAACCGTAACTTACCTTAGCCCTAACCTTAAGGATAGTGGAGTTACAAAAGCTAACACCTAACCTTACCTTAGCCCTAACCTAAAATAGTGGGAGTTTACAAGCTAACCGTAACCTTACTTAGGCCCTAACCTTAAGGATAGTTGGAGTTTACAAGCTAACCGTAACCTTACCTTAGCCCTAACCTTAGAAATACTGGAGTTTACAAGCTAACCCTAACTTTAACCCTTAGCCCTAACCTTAAGGATAGTGGCCGTTTACAAGCTTAACCCTAACTTTACCTTAGGCCCTAACCTTAAGGATAGTGGAGTTTACAAGCTAAACCCTAACCTTACCTTAGCCCTAACCAAGAATGTGCAGTTACAAACTAACCCTAACCTTAACCTCTAGCCCTAACCTTAAAGAATAGTGGAGTTTACAAGCAACCTTAAACCTTACCGTAGCCCTAACCTTAAGGATAGTGGAGTTTACAAACAACCTTAACCTTAGCCCTAACCTTAAGAATAGTTGGAGTTTACAAGCTAACCCTACCTTACCTTAGCCCTAACATTAAGGATTAGTGGAGTTTACAAGCTAACCCTAACCTTACCTAGCCACTAACTAAGAATAGTGGAGTACAGCTAACCTTACCTTAGCCCTAACCTAGAATAGGGAGTTACAAGCTAACCGTAACCTACCTAGCCATAACTTAAGGATAGTGGAAGTTTACAGACTAACCCTAACTTTACCTAGCCCTAACTTTAAGGAAGTGGAGTTACAAGCTAACCATAACCTTACTTAGTTCCTACTTAAGGGAATAGTGAGTTTACAAAACTAACCCTAACCTTTACCTTAGCCCTAAACCTTTAGAATAGTGGAGTTTACAAGCTAACCTTAACCTTATCCTAGCCCTTAACTTAAGGATAGTGGAGTTTAAAACTAACCCTAACCTTACCTTTAGCCCTAACCTTAAGAATTAGTGATGTTTACAAGCTAACCCTAACCTGTACCTTAAACCCTAACCTTAAGATTAGTGGAGTTTACAAGCTAACCCTAACCTTACCTTAGCCCTACCTTAGAATAGTGGAGTTTACAAGCTAACCCTAACCTTACCTTAGCCCTAACCTTAAGGATAGTTGAAGTTTACAAGCTAAACCCTTAACCTTTACCTTAGCCCTAACCTTAAGGATAGTGGAGTTTACCCAAACTAACCCTAACCTTACCTTAGCCCCTAAAACCTAGGATAGTGGGAGGTTTACAAACAACCCCTGACCTTACCTTAAGCCCTAACCTTAACGATAGTGGAGTTTACAAGCTTAACCCTAACCTACCTTAGCCCTAACCTTAAGGATAGTGGAGTTTACAAGCTACCCTAACCTTACCTTAGCCCTAACCTTAAGGATAGTGGAGTTTACAAGCTTAACCCTAACCTTACCTTAGCCTAACCTAAGAATAGGGCGGAGTTTACAAACTAAACCTTACCTTACCTAAAACCTTTAAGGATAGTGGAGTTTACAAACTAACCCTTAAACCTTACTTTAGCCCTAACCTTAAGTTAGTGAGTTTACAAACTAACCCTTACCTTAGCCCTAACCTTAAGGATAGTGGAGTATCTATATAATCTCTTACCTATCCTATCTCTAAGGATAGTGGAGTTACAACTAACCTTCTACCCTAACCTTAAGGATAGTGATGGAATTTACCAAACTAACCTACATCCCATACCTTACTTGAAGAATAGTGGAGTTACAGCTAACCGTATATCAACTTACTCCTAACCTTAAGGATAGTGGAGTTTCAAGCTAACCCCTACCTTACCTTAGCTCCAATATCTCTAAAGAATTATGGAGTTTACAGTAACTCACTCTATCCATCTCCTAACTAAGGACTAGTGGAGTTTACAAGCATAACCATAACCTTACCTTAGCCCTAACTAAGAATATGGAGTTTACAAGCTAACCCTAACTTTACCTAGCCCTAACCTTAAGATTAGTGGATTTACAGCTAACCCTAATCTCTATCTCTATCTCTCTAACCTAGAAAGTGGAGTTTACAAGCTAACCTTAACCTTACCTAGCCCTACCTAAGGATCAGTAGTTTACAAACTAACCTTAACCTTATCCTCTCAACCTTAAGAATACGTATGATTTAACAAACTAACCTTACCTTGCCCTAACCTTAAGATTAGTGGAGTTTACAAAAACTAACCCTAAACCTTACTTAGCCCTAAACCTTAAGGTTAGTGGAGTTATTATCCACAAACTTAACCTTACCTTAGCCCTAACCTAAGGGATAGTGGAGTTTAACAAGCTAAACCCTTCAACCTTTACCTTAGCCCTAACCTTAAGGATAGTGGAGTTTACAACACTAAACCTTACCTTAGCCCCTAACCTTAAGGAATAGTGGAGTTTACAAGCTAAAACCCCTTAACTTT